>OOFE01034081.1:2645-17394 GCA_900323365.1 Monocentris japonica | reverse complement strand
CTGGACATTCCAGTGAAAGCGCCCCTTTGCCTCTCTGCCTGTCTATCTGTTTCTCTCTCTCTCTCTCTCTCTCTCTCTCTCTCTCTCTCATCCCAGCGGGGGGTCGGTCATAATCGAGGGCTTTTCATTCCATCCAGGAACTTTTTTTTTGTCTCCCATTCTTCTTTTTCAGAGCTAAGAAATGGGTGCATGAAGTTTATTTGTCTTTGTGTGTGTGTGTGTGCATGCATGCGTGTGTGTGTGTGTGTGTGTGCGTGTGCATGTGTGTGTGTGCACACATTTCCCCGATGCTTCTGTTTCATCCATATCTGACTGCATGACTTCACTCAATGGCAGGAAATACCTTCAATGGGTCGTTTGTCTCCAGCTCCACTGAAGAAACCAGCAGGTTGTTTCTGGTTGTTTCTGGCATTAATGTAAAAGTCACTTTTGAAAATAAACACTGCTCTTCCTTCTGATACTGTTGAGGAAGTCTGTGGGTTTGAATAGTTCTACTTAGTGATGAAGTTCTGTTCTTGTGCAGAACGATCAAGAAAGAGCACAAGTGGCTGTTTGGACCTGATCCACGTTCTTATGATGATTCTTGGGTCTTCCTGTTCGTTCTTGTTGGCCAATAATAACTTTTTAAAACATAGCTACAAAGTGCTTAACAGGAAAAAGTGACAACAAAAGGTAAAGCTTTAAAAACCTAGGAGCACAGTAGTGACACACACACAAGAGGAAAGACAATACAAATCATGTTCTTTTATTGTGAAATTTTACTTCAGCCGTTATATATTATATCAAACTGAGGACACAAAAACACACCGGTCCAGTTCTGTTAAGTCACGTTCAATGTCAAAGGTGAGGATTGTAATTACAACTCTCACCTGACAGACACGCCTCAAGCAAATACCAACATACTAACCCAGACAATAGCTGCACACAAAAGCTGTTTGACTGTGCTATTGGGTTGACTGACCCTGTAAAGCAGGACTCCTGCTGACACACAAATGTTGTCGTGGACTGATTTGAATTGACCGTGCAGGATTGAGCCGCCGGCCATCGGCAGCCAGAAATGGGATTCATGTGTTTGTGTTTTTCAGGTGAGAATTTGACCCTTTGCGAGGCCTTACAAGTGTTTTGTCTGATAAATGTTTTTTGAGGTGAGGGGAGCTTACCAGAAAGTGGCAATAATGATGAATAACCACATTATTACACACATATGTGCCACACACACACACACACACACACATGCACAGTGTGAGGTGGCTGTAAACACGAAGCAGTGATCGGTGAAAAGGCAATAGGAGTCCATGGGGTGGAGATAGCCTGAAGGTTAGAGAAGATGTTCCGTGGACAAATGAAGGTTAAATCTGCACGAGTCCAGATGATGTTATGGCTAAATCAAAGTGTTGCTGCAACAGAGAAGAGCGTCCCACTGATTGAGACGCTGCAGATTCACCTGTTTGCCCAAATGAAGTTCTGGTGTCGGTTTGGTCACCGGTGGGAAATCTTCTCCACACAGGAAGTGACCAATCCAACCTGAAGAGTGAAATCACCACCTCCACCCACCACACTGAGAGGCCCACCACACTCACCTGACAGGATTTCTGGGTAGTGAAGGTCCCTCCCACAGCTCCCTCCCACCTGTGAAGTTGCCTAGCGCAGCTTCAAGAAAGACAGGAAGTAAAGATCTTGACGAAGAGTAAAGATGGTTGATTATAGCTCACACGGCATGTTCGAGGACTTATTCTAAATCAGACACATGAGTGCCGTCCTTCCCCCTCCACCTTTGATCAGAGGCATTCCTACCTCGGGTAACTCCCTCAGCGGAGAGTTGCTGCTGCGACGCGCTCGGCTTATTTTAACAAGTCGCCATGTCAGCCGAAAGCCCACTGACAGATGTGAGGGCCAGCTGCTGCTCCACTTTCACAAGCATTCAAAACACTGAAAACAAATGTGGGCTGCAGTAGCCTGGAGGTCCGAGGAGCTGGCGTGTGGCCAGAGGGTTGCCGGTTCGAATCCCCATACTAGCTGGGAAGAAAGGGAAGGAGTAACGTTCTCCCCTCCTGGATAACTATTGAGGTGCCCTTGAGCAAGGCACTTAACCCCCAAATGCTCCAGTGGGACAAGTCTCTGGTTGTACTGGGCAGCTCCCAGTGATCCCAGTAGAAGGGTCAAAGGTCACTGATGAAAAGGTGGTGGTAGCAATTATTGATCATCAGAAGGGCGATCATGGTCCCTTGAGCAAGGCACTTAATTCCCAATTGATCCTCTGGTCCTCAGCTCCCATTGGTCTCCAGGAGAAGACTGTGGTTGTACTGGGCAGCTCCCAGTATGAATGTGAAGCAGGGCGAAGCTGGAAAACTGCATCCATGCTCACCAAACCTTCGCTGGATGAAGAAGTAGTTTCAAATGTCTTAAATGCTGTACACAAGTATAAATATGAAAAGCTTTCATTCTCAAAATGCCAGATATCCACAGATGATCCAAACCTCAGAGAGAAAACGTCTTGAGATAGCCAGTAAATTTAATGCTCTTCATCTTCATCTTCATCTCCTTGTACATAAACAAACAGTCTGTCACACACACTGACGTCGTCTCTCTTTAGTCCTAATTAAAAACAGAGTGTGTGCATGTGTGTGTGTGTGTGCGTTCTTGTGTGTGTGTGCGTGTGTGTGTGTGTGTGTGTGTACATTTACATTATAGGGAATTTAGCTGACACTGTTATTCAGAGTGACTTACAGTGAGTACAGCAGTAGAATAAACTTATTTCCCAGTTCACCATCTTGTGTGTGTGTGTGTGTGTGTGTGTGTGTGTGTGCATGTTTAAGTGTGTCTATGGGTGCGTGTGTACGTGCGCATGCCTTCTCCTGCCGTGGCTGATCCACAGCTCTCTGTTGTGTTTCCTAAAGTGGACCTGAACACACAGAGCAGATCCTGATTGCTGTGAGATGTGGAGCAGTGGCGTCTCAGCCAATGAAACGTCACGCGCCGCCAAAAGCTCCTCTGATGTCATTTCCTCCTGTTATGTGTACAAGTGCTCCGGGCTTATGTCACTTCCTGTGGGGCTAGTCTTAGACCACAGATGTAGACATCCTTCTGGTACTATTTTAGGGAATACTGCATTGATGGAACGAGGCAAAGATGTTTCAGCATTTACAGTAAAGTAGAAACCCCTTGACCTTTTGCACATTTTGTTGTGCTAAAGTTATTTCAAAACAGTCTGAGTTTTATTCAAAGCTCTGGACTCTGCAAGGCTGCTTTTATCCAAAATGCCTTTTGAACTTCTCTTACCTTCAGAAGAATCACTTTCAATGTCCCATATTACAGGAATCCAAATGCTCCCCTGTTTATATACTCATATGATCAAAGATGTTTCATGTAGACATTGTTAAAATTAGTGGTTATTGCATCTTCAGAAACCCAGTAAGTGGACTTGGTCCTGATTGGCTCCTTCACCAAAGACTTCCTGAAATCCCTCCAATCAGGCCAGTTTGCAGAGTTTGAACTGGAAAGCCTGCACTCAGCTGGTTGACCTCATTTGAGGTAGCTGAGCTGGTGTTGTTGGCCAATCAGGGTCCAGGACTGTGACGAGTTAGTCTTCACCTTCATTCAGTTTAACTACTTCAATCAAAGTTTTAACTAAAGTCCTAACTGTTCCTCCATTACTTTCTAGTGCTAAAGACACTGGCACTGATCTTCTCACCCTGTCAGCGTCTTATTTAACCATTACTTCTGCCAGGGAAAGAGAAAACCCAAACTGGATTTTTAATATTTTTCTCTTTTCTTACTTAAATGAAAAGTTTCCACGCTTCACTGTGTGTTGAGTGAGTTTCATGACCCTCGGGCCCCTGAAGCCCCTCAAACCCTTTGTATCATTTCAAAACCACATGGGCACCACGGAGAAAATAAGCCTGCTCTTCTTCAATCCTGAGCAACTTGATTTTTGCAGATGTGGGGTTTCCGTCCGTCAACAGCGATATAAAACACAAACTCGGGATCAGGATCCCTTTAATCGCCAAGTATAACAAAAGCACAGGAATTTGTCCTGGTGACACGGTAACTCAGTAACCGGTGGATATTCCCTGCTCTCTCCCTCACGTTTACATTTCCTGCCGTCAGTCAGTCAGGTTGGCGAAGGCCTGGTTCTGATCCTCCTTTTTTTTTTTTTTTTTTTCCTCCATCTGGACTTCATTTCCCTCCCAGAACAGGTCCGACGGCCTGCCTCTGTTCTACGGTTACACCATCAGCCGTGATTGACGCCTTTCTGTAAACAGAGCGGCGCTGTAATGTGAATTATGGCTTGTAATAGTAGTCCAGTTTAGCTTGAGTGGCAGACAGCTACCATTTCCAGAGATATGATATGTTGAATGTAATAATGATATCATTTTTAAAGTATAGACTGTATTGAACCAGGGTGAGACCGATATATCGATATTGGCTTTTTATTACTACACCGGTTGTCTATGGGAAGCTCTTAAAATTTCTAAGACATCTTGGATCAGATTCCACACAAGTACACATAAATATTATTCTAGTTTTATTGTCCCATGATGGTCTAAATATTGTTTCAGAGGTTTTTCCACCCTGACAAGAATAAAAATCTGGTAAAATCTGAACTACACTCTTAGAATTTTTTGGCCTGAAAATGGTTCAATTTAAGGATTGAATTTCAGCACAAAATAGCTTCTTCTTCAATGCAAAAATATTGGTTCTTGCCTTCAAAAACCAGTATAGGTCAAACCTGTAAAGAAAATATCACAGGTTCGACCCCTGGAATGACCAGCGTGTCCATAAACAGCCAAACAATCACTCATTGGTCGCTTTGGGTAAAAAAAAAAAAAAGGTAAATATCATGTTTCTTCTGTCACTGCCGTGGCATCGCTTGTGGTGTTGCTCAGAAAGGTATTTCACATCAGACACGCCAAAGCAGTGCTGTGGCATGCCGGGGCCGGGGGTTAATCACATCAGCCAATAGGGGGGCTTCTGATGGGAGTCACAGCCAATTAGCTCTCGCGCGGGGTGCAGCCATGGAAACTGTGACCAGGACGGGGCAGCGGGGGGATCTAATTGACTCCAAATGTTCGAGTTAAGGGGAGGTATGACTTTTGTTTTGATTTTTGTTTCTTTTGTTTTTTTCCCTTGCAGCGATGCACGGGCTCATGTGTGAACTTTACCCCCCCCGGCTGGTTTAGTTTGGGATGTGAAGCGAGCGTGGCTTCGGTTTCCTGATGGTGTTTGTGGTCCGGGGTCAGACCCTGTAGACCTCCATAACTACAAGACCAAGCATCACAACAGTGGCAGGGTCGCAGCGTGAATGTGAAGCAAGGAGCTGCTCAGCCGACTTTGAGAAAGGAAACGAAAATCAACTTTTTCATTTTACCCTTACGAAAGAGTCAAACGTGAAAACACAGACGTGAATTCAAAGCCGTCGTTGTATCAGGTGACAGCGTGTTGAAGAAAACGCTCACATGTGGTTAAGAAACGCTTCTCACCTGGGAATTGAAGTTCTCACATCTGAAGTGTTGTTTTATAGTGATTTATGACGGACTGTGCGTTACTGCTCATGCTCTGTGGCGGCGCCGGCGGCTGGATCACGTTTGGAGACCTCAACTGCCATTCAAATGTATTTGAATGGAGGCTGACTGTGGGTCAGTCAGTCAGTGGGACATTTGACTGGCGAGTAGATCAGTGTAAGAGGTTTAAAGAGAGACACTGGGTCAGCAGACAAATGGTGGAACCTGGTGTCCTCCCTTCTGACTTTGGTTTCATTTTCAACTTTTTTCTGTATTCCTCAAGTTGTTTTCTTTTCTGGGACTCCCTTGAAAAAGAGATTCTTCATCTCAGCCTGGTAAAAATAAAGGTTAAAAACTTGATCAGCTTCCTTTTGGATAGCTTTTTGTTTTAATGATAAAAGTAGGAATGTTTGTGTTCTTCGTCTTCACTCGTCTTCAGGTTTCAAGTCCATAGCTTTGGCACAAACACATTTTAGATGTTTTTTTCCAGTGTCCTCACTCTCCCACAATCCTCCCTGCCCTGCATGTTTGCTCAGTGGGTTAACTCTCCCTGTGTGCTTTGTCATCAGGTTTCTATTCACAGACTGACACACACCTGCACACAGACACATGCACATATACACACTGACACACACACCGACACGCTAGGGCTCCACTGATGTTGAGTTTTATTATAAAATATGATACCTGCCATTTAAAAAAAATGAAAGTCAACTATATAATTGGTTACTATTAAAGCTCTAAGTCATCTTACAACCTTTTTTTTTATAATGTAAAAAGTGAGTTTTCCGTTTTTGGACTATTGAGCGATGAATTTCAGCAGACTGCTGATCAGTGGTGGACATCCTGCAGGGTGGAGCTGTGATAGGATGGCAATGACTTTGATTGGGTTTAACACTCAATCTGTCAACACTGTAAATAATCAACTTTATTTATAAAGCAGATGTTACAAAGTGCTTGACAGGCAGTAGAAAGAATAATAGCAAAAAAAACAATAGTGAGGAAAAATAAAATAACATTAAACATGTTAAATAATAATAATAGTATATGGTCTGGTTGGCACTTCTGGTACTGGGAGGTGAACTGGATGGAAGTGCTCATGGATTTGATCATGTAAAGAAATAGTCAAACTGCTCTGACCACAAAGTTTGGTGTTTCTCGTTTTTCTTACACCAACAACCTAAAAATATATCAAAGAGAAAACAGGATTGTTTCTTCGTGCCTGAAAAACTGTGTGTTTTCTGTCTCAGCAGTAGAATAAAGAGCTCTGCTAGTCTGCTGGTACCAAGAGGTCATACAGATGGAGCTCCACAATAAAATACCTGGTAATATTACTGTTAGTATTCTTTCCAGCCGGTATGTCGGTATGTAATCTGACGTGGTTTGACCCCCGGCGTGGCATCGTGTGTTATGAATGGTCCTGAGCCAGTTCGTCTTACTCCCTTCCTGTTCATCCAGCAACGCTGCATCTGGAAACCTGGCTAGTGGACTCGTCTGTTTTTAATGGATCTGCTTGTTTTAGTAAGAATCTCATACTTTGAAGCTCCTCTCTGATATAATAAACCTGTAGAGCCCCTTTGATAACAGAGTTACTAACTGCTTTATGGGTAATAAAGCAATAATAAATAACAGCCAATAAGATAAACAAAGAAAATGTCCAGCTTTATTAAAAAGGCAAAGGAATAAAATAAGTAAAAATAATGATTTAAAAGCCTTTCTGGGAATGAAATGACATTCATCAGACTGGAATCTACGACCTTTATCGACCTCTATTGGTGACCAGTTGACACTCCTACACAAGTCTCCCCCCTCCCCTTCTCTCCTTGAACTACGGTGGCCTGCAATTTCTAAAGTCAAACTTTTCCAATGTAGACGAGTCAGCTAGTAGAGATCCAACAGCAACGTCTAGTGAAGAGGTAAAATATCAAGTCTCAGCAGCTGGTCAAGTAATCATTGAGTCATTGTATTGATCAGTTTTCCTATCAACCCCCTGCAGATATATTATGGTTATTTTGTGTTATGGGGTAGGAAAACCCTTACGTACTGCCCCTTTAAGACTCTCCTGGTAGCATGTATCAGTAGCTGTGTGTTCCTGTCACTTGTTGCTGTGTTTCGACACCAAGCATTTGGTGACTAAAGTGACTCTCCTCTCCAGCTTCTGCCTGCATGCCTACTGATGGCCGACAGCACTGTCTGCTTTAAGATGGTGCCTTGTGTTTTCAAGGCTCAGGCAGAAGCGAGGCCTGGTGGAGGCTAGCAGGATAGGAGGAGAGGGCTGAGGCTGCAGCCAGACGAAGATGTTTTGCAGACTAAAACGTTCCTAATGGGTTTCATCTCCTTCAGGCGAGAGACGTAATGTGTGGTTTTGGGAACACTGTGGGCCTCCGCAGTGAGGCTTTCACTTTCTGTCCCAGTCATACAGGCAAAAAGCAGTACGTCTTTCAGAGTCAGGGATTAAAAAATGACATTTCTTGCCTGTATTTAAAGTTCGGATTAGGCAGAAAGACGCCAGTGAGGTTGATGTTGATGAAGGTTCAGTTTATAGTCACCATCTTAGCTAGGAAGGAGGAATAGAGGATGTATGCTTTCCCTCATTTAGATGTCTGCTGTACTGTTTCTGTTTCTGTTCTCTTGAAGGAAATGATCAGTTCATCTCGTACTTACAGTGATCATGTTGGACCTGGGCTTCTGCCATGAGAAGTCACAGACCTGGAAAGCTTTTCCTCACACTTGAGTGACGGTGAAACTGTAGAAACTGAAGGACAGTTCATGAAATACTTCAATACGTCAGGGCAAGCCGAGACGGGAACGTTCTCTCAGTTTAAATAGTTGTGACACATCTGAGGTGCTTTGCTCCGCTAAGCTTTTACGTCTTCCTCACCTTTACAGCGTTTCAAACCTTCATCACCGACGATGACGAGCATTTTTGACAGCATCACCATCTTTATACACAAGCCTTAGTGAGTTAGAGGCCCTGACGAACCCTCGCCGATGACAGAAACATCCAAACACAGTTGTTTTCTCACAGATGCATGCTGATGTGCTGCCTTTTTCCGAGGCCGCCTATTATCCATTAGTCACCGCCGCAGCACTGAAGCCGCTGCCAAGGCTTCTTCTGGCTTCATAAGCTTCTATTTCAGCAATTTAGTGTGTTTTGCTTTGAGCTTTGAAATATGACGCTGGTTTGGAAAGCAGGAATCGGTATGCTTCGGGGGGGAAAACGAAAAGCAAAAGGTCAAACACAATGAACGCTGTGTTGTTGAGCTCTCCCGACAAGCTCAGTAAAACCCGTGAAAGAGATTTTGTGTTTTACACTTTGTCTTTTGCTGAGATTACATGCTGGGCTGCTTGATGTGTTTGCGGCCGTCCGCCACCCAGGGAACTGAATAAGGATTTCATGACTCTGTGCTTTTGTCCAAGGAATTGGATCATGTGAAGCCTTTGGCCTGTCTGGGAAATCCTGTTTCCACCTGAGCAATGACAGGCAGCAGGTTGTGAAACATCGGTTGTGAAACATTTCTACATTGGTCGGCCATGAAAAATGGAAACTACATAGTCTGTTTTACTGGAGCGTTGCATTCAGTGTCTCTCTTTGTGAATGGGAAAACAGTGTACCACCTTCTTTTCCGTCTTGTTTTATCATCACGTTTTCTGTCTGATTCTTACACATATGTTCATCTTTGTTCATCTTGTCTCATTCTAGTCTGTAATCTTTCTTCACGTTCTACTTCTACTTATATACAACAAATATTTCATCTCTAGTAGACTGTTGGTAACATCAGTAAAATCAACTATAAATCCATAATCTGTCCCATACTGCCCACTGACTCATGACGGTCTAATGAAAGTGTTGAGCAGCACAGGGTTACATAACTGACATAACATTACATATATGTACTGCTGAATCCTATCACTAGTTTTATAATCTAATATAATAAAGTTTCATCTCGTCTTCTCTTCTCTGCCTCAGACGTACATTGGCTCCATCCTGGCGGCGGTGAATCCTTACCGGCCGGTCCCCGACCTGTACGACCGCCCGACCGTGGAGATGTACAGCCGCCACCATCTGGGAGAAATTGCCCCGCACATCTTCGCCGTCGCCAACGAGTGCTACCGCACGCTGTGGAAGAGGCTGCAGAACCAGTGTGTGCTGATCAGGTGGGTGATTTCTTGACACCAGGGTGGAGATTAATACATTTATGTTGTGAAGTTGACTGGGTCCTCTTTTGTTTTTGGAGGTATTGATGAGCTTGAGGTTATATCGTGTTTTGGAACCGAACTCTTGGTATATGTGTGGACGCTTTCATCCAAAGTGCTTTACAGATGTGTGAGTGGTCACAGAAGGAAGGAAAGTGAGCGGCCAAGCTGAAGCTATCCTGGTTAGTTAGACGCAGAAGCACTAGGGAAAGCAATAAGAGCCAGGGAGCGATGGTAGAGAAGTTTGGTGTTTTGTATTAGATGTGATGGTTACACCTCTCACCGTGCGTTCACACTGAGAGCAACTTGGTTGATGGGTCATTTTATTCTGATTGATTGTGGGCGGGGCCAGAGACTCCGATTGCATCTATGTAGCGTTCTGCAGCTACAATGTTTTGAACAGGCACATCATTTTTAGTATTTTTAGTTGCTTTGATACTGTCTTTCATAACGTTACATAGTTAGCAAGGCTGACAAGCTTGTTGAGCGTCCACATCGTCTGAGTCTCCTGGTCTCTCAGCTCTGCAGGAGGTGAACAGACGTCTGGTGACTTGACGATCATGTTGTGAGGATCTCATCACCTAGCTTGACGGTTAACCGACCGCCCTAGAAGAGACCGAGGGACGAGTGTGGTGTCGTTTTGCAGATGCTTGTCAATCAGGGGTTACATGGAGCCTTCTAATTGGCCAGTTGTGGACTTAACAGCTTTAATCGCTCTCCCCTCAGTACGCCAAATGCTTTGATCGAGTTTCACGTCCCCTGGGCGGTATTGGCTACAGCTCTGAGGATCTCACACACACACACACACACACACTGTTCCTATCTCCATCCTCTGTCCTCTGGTTTCCTTCCTCTTTGATTTTAGCTCGAGGACTTTCACGTCCGCTGTCGCTCGGTTGGGCAGAAGAAAGACAAAACTGAGTAATGAGTTAGAGTTTGTTGTAGATTATTTCTTCAGGGGGAAAATGTTTTCTATCTATCTATCTATCTATCTATCTATCTATCTATCTATCTATCTATCTATCTATCTATCTATCGTGAGAGGTGTGAGGGCATTTCCAACAGCGTGGCAGGCGTTTCCTGAAGACCAGTCTTGTCGTCTTATCCAGGCTTGAGTCTGTCTGGATGCGACAAAACGGCTAAAAATATCACTTTAATCCTCCAGAAGAGTTCAGGCTTTCAGCCAGCGCTCCTTATAGCGCCTCAGTGTTTCTCTCAGTCGGCTCAGATGCTGCTCCAGACGCCTTCATCCAAATAGAAACTCTATTGTCCGACAGGATGTCGGTCTGTGGGAAGAATATGTGCCGCAAACACAAACATATCATATTGAATGTCACTATAAAACGCCCCGGGCCACACAATGGGACCATTCTGTCACTGTTGCCGGATGAAAACCATGCATCTGACTCTTTACCCTGCTGGGTCCAATAGCTTTAGCTGCTGCAACTTGGGGCAGAAGTTTCATCTAATGTGCAACAAGTGCAGAGAGGAAATACTTCAGTTCATTTTCATCCATGTGTATTTTGGAGGGAAGGGATTTGCAGGTATGTAGCCAACTGAGCCACCAGGACGCCTGACAGCCATGTATTTGTGAGGACCTATAATGGGGTTTTAACAGGTTTCAAAGGCCCAAGGGTCATAAAACTCACTAAACACACGAATGACTGAGAAAAAGAAAAACACCAAACTGCAGCAACACGTGGCCGGGCCGGAGGGGACAAACCGCCAGGCCACAGTATTGATGTTTAGCTGTTGTTCTGGCTAGAATGCAACACACCTTTCTGGTAAAATATAGCAACAGCAATATAGTAACACTCTGCGCTGCCCAAGCCACATGATGAGGTTTTATTTCCCTTTACTAAATGTCCACTGTAACTAAATGTTAGATTTTTGTTTTTCAGGGTGAACGTGGCCTCTTTTCACTGCGTATTGTTAATGCCAGATGTGATGGTTCAAATTTCAACAGTCTGGGCACTTTGACTGTTGACCTATTTACTATTTGGCTGCTTGTAAAGTTGATCTAGGAAATTAAGGTTATTCTACCATTGCAGTCATTGTCAGTCACTTGAGATAAGAGTGTCAGTGCCCTTTGACCCAGACCAGTTTCAGTTTCAAATGCTACTTTTACTGTTTTTGAGTGTTTGATCACCTCTGGGCTGTTTATCAGTTGGCGGCGGCCTAAAGGTTGGAGAAATTGCCCTCAAGCTGCCTTTGAGAAAAGCACTTAACTCCCAGCTGCACCAGTGGAGCTGCTCAGTGGCCAATAGTAGAAGGCTTTACTGAGCAGCTCCCAGGTGTGAATGTATATAACTGTATGAAAGCTATGATTTGACTGCCCTTCGACCTAGGGCCAGCCTGGGATTCAGTTTCATCAAAGAAAAGTGGAAAACTTGTACCAATGTTTTGATGTTGATTGATTGTCTTAATCAGTGAATGCTGGAAAATGTTGGAACTTTAACTGCAGAAAAGTTAACCCCCGTACTCACAGGATCATCTCTGCATTCATTTTCATCAAACTTCCCTCTTTTGACGTGAGTGTTTGAACACCTCTCGGCTGTTTATCATGTCTCATCTCTTTGCTTTGCTACCTAAACTCAAACCTGCTGAAACTCCTTCTGGTGTCCCTCTGTAGGGGATGATGCATGAGACTGTGAATAAGTGAGGGTTGGGAGGTATTTACTGCCAAGTGTTTTTCCTGAGGGCTGCTGTCTGGCTGCGTGGGTTGACTGCTAAATGAACGTTTAGTGTTCAGTGATGGTCCTTGGTGCTCTTACTGGAAGTGCACCAAGGATAATTGCTATGCAGTTGAGATTAGTAGAGCTGTAGTGCTAAATAAAACAGTAGGCCAACCATGACCTCCAGTTGGTGATCAAATGAAAGTTTTATTTTCCCCTTAAAAGAAAAACACAAGGGGTAAGAGAGGAGGTAGCTAATATTATGAAGCTGAAAAAATACAATCCAGTTATCTAGGTTAGCTAGTTAGCCTAGCTGACCTTCAAGTTCAAACTAGCCATACTAGCCTATAGCTATCTAGGTTAGCTAGTTAGCTATCCTGTTGACCTTCCAACATTGTGAATACCATGGTCATGATTGAATGAAGAAAGAAATCATTGCCCATCATATTTTTATTTATATTTTGACCAGACTTCCTTCTTTGCCATTCAAGTTTGCCAGTTAGCTAATTTCTTCTCTGGCTCCGCCCACTGAGGTTTAACTCAACCAATGAGACTATTCATGCCTCCAGAGCAGCTCTGCCTCTGAGAAAAGTTGGTGGAACTAAAAGTCCAATCTGCATTCAAACACATGTTGAACTAGTTGAGGTGAAAAATGACATGTCTCTGTCATGTTACATCCAGTCGGACAGCAGCTCAGTTGGCTGACAGTGAGTCATCCCCTGCAGCACCTCAGGTGAATTCACACAAACCATCGAGTCTGTCAGGTCTGACATGCTTCACCTACTTGAATGTAAGTGATGTCAGCCAGAGGGAAGATTTTCACTCACACTGTTTGTAATGGTGATGAATAGCCAGCGGAGCTCTTTAATTAACGTATTACTACATATTACAGACAATTAGTTTCTGGAGAAATTGCTCAGAGACGTACAGTACATGTCCATATTCCACCAAAGTGCAGCATCAGCCATTTGCAGTGCCACCTGGAGCAGGTAGGGGGCAGCGTTTTGCTCAGGGACACTTCAAAAGGAGTGAACTCATGGTCTGTTGTAGCCCTGTGACTGTTGTAGTGGTTCTGGGTCTCCGTGCTTTGCAAAGAAAAAGTCAGACAGCTTGACATTTTTAGGGTAAGATGAAAGAAATGGTTGGGTGGTCATAAAATGTAGTCTTTTCTAACATGTATGTAAGTAATCCGTGACCTCTACTGGCCACCAGTAGGAATTGCAACTGCATTAGCAAAACTTGACGAGTCTCTGGTACAACCTCTCCCTTCCCCTTGAGCTACAGTGGCCTGTAATTGACAGAAACAATAAATCTCACCTGCACCTGGCCAAGTCATCACGAGTCATTGGTACTGATCAACTACCCTATCATTTAGTGCTTGGGGCAGTAAAGACCAACCTAGTCCAACCTTCTGCTGCTGGCTACTGTGCCTTGCTCAAGGGGTCCGGTTGGTGGTTGTTGAGGGAGGAGAAAGCGTTACTCTTCCACTTTCCCTGCTCTCATTTTCCCAGCCGGTAGCTGGAGGGTAAAGCTCCCGGTCACGACCCCACCTCTCTAACCTTTACCTCATGGGCGTGCTAATAAAAAGAAGCACTTATTGAACACTCAGGGAAAGATGAAAGAAACAGCAAGGTGTCAGTAGATTTAAGAGGCAGATTTGTGACCAAAGTATTTCAAGTGGTAATCCATAAGTTTCTTGTTTTTGTATTCAGTCTCCATCTTTGTCTCTCTCCTCACTGTGGTGTTCCTCACTGTGGTGTTCCTCACTGGGGTGTTCCTCACTGCTCTTCCCAGAGATCACCTGTCAATCAAACAGTGTGTCCAGTTGATGTAGTTTGAGTTCCTGTAGGTGGAGCTCTTTTCTTTGTCTGTTCGGCCATGGTGGCTATCGCTGCTCATACTAACTACCCAGTTCTTCTTCTGTTGAAACGTAAAACGCATCACTTCCTGTCTCCAGAGCGTTTCTCCCAGGAAAGACCTACCTGACACCTGGTGTTGAGAACAGCAGATGGAAAAGCTTCATGACCTGGTAGAGGTTGATCACTGTTGAGTTACAGAGATCAGAGAGAGGGGAGAGAGGAGTTGCAGGGTGTTTGCAGGTGAAGTTTGAGACCATTTCTCCATCCCAGCTGCTGGTTACAGCTTGTCAGGGGCTTCATCGAGGTAGAGGACTGGCGGGTCAAAACACTGAGCTGGGATCTAAACCCCGTCTGGGCCTTTAGCCTCCCCGCCATCTGTAAGATGATAAAACTCTAGGTCTGAGTCAAAGTCCCACCCAGCTGCCCCAGTATGTGGTCTGGTTCACAAAGAACCCTGACACACACACACACACACACACAAGCTCCAGCCCAGAATTCGTCATGTGTTTGTTCTCAC
>OOFE01034072.1:2043-21712 GCA_900323365.1 Monocentris japonica | reverse complement strand
TGCAGCGAAGGTAAGGCCCAGAACCATACTGACCCCCATCACATACCACCTCATCTTTCACACATACATACACTTGCATACACAAACACAGTCTCTCATATGCACACACACACACACACACACACACACACACACAGTTTGCTGGCCACATATTCTGCCTCCAACTCCAAACACCAGGTGCTTCAGTGTAGACATTTATTTCTCATTCACACCTTCACTGGACCAGCAGCCTTCACAAACAGTGCAAGGCATGCACACTGAATATGTTTAATATTGATTTCTTATGGTTGCCAATGGCTCGCAACTCAGTATGTATCTGTAGGGCTCAGCGCTAAGCCGCCTCTCAAGGAGTGAAGTTAGGTTACAGGAGCTGGAGTGGAGAGCTTGAAAGCTGCTGTTTTGAGCTGCATTCAGACTCTGAAGCTGGAAAGTCTGGAGATTTGAGACAAATTCCTGAACCTCGCTGAAAGCTTTACCTGGCTAGCGACGTGAGCCATACTATTAGTGTGCATGGGCAAAACACAATAGCAGTAAAGATCCATTATGAATAGGGTTGTTGGCTCTTGTTGAAAGACTTCATTGTAACTAGGCTAAGAAGTTGGTATCCAATGGTTCTTGTTTGGCTGACAGCTGGCTGCCTGTGTTAATGGATTTGTATTGATTCTAGATGGCCTTCATAGGTGCCATACATAGGACGCTGAATTGAAGAGTGTATACACCAATCTATTGCCTGCCATTATTTTGAACAGCTGGAAGCCTGTCAAGATGCTGTGTATGTGTGTGTGTGTGTGTGTGTGTGTGTGTGTGTCAGTGTCTTTATGCATTGTAAAACTGCAAATAGTGCCCTGTCAGTTGCACTATATAAATATATATATATAGAACCCCAAAAATAAATATCCTGATATAAAAATCAAAATATCTTCTGTGTTATTGGAAGGGGCTGTTTGAATTATGTTAAATACATAATACCTCAACTCAAAATACAAAATACTGTCCCTGAATATTGTCAGATATGCCTTTGGTCAATACAAGTGCCACGGTAATAATGGCCAGCTGCCTCGTTATGGCCAATACGGTAAATGCTTCCATTTCCCTGTGCTTAGTTGTTCAGTTCATTCACACAGCAAATCTGCATTTTTAATCATTAGCTCTCTCAACGGCATTTTTTTTCTTTTCAACGTCAGAGGCTTTTCAGATTTGCCTTAGCTATTGATTTTTCAATGAGACCAATGCATCTGCTAAAAGTGTCCTTGCTACCAGTCCACCGTCCTTCACCCTGCCCCAACCTCACCCCCCACCTAGCATCATCACCGCCTCACACCTCCCCATAGCCAGCCACCATATCATACTCTACCCCTTAGTGGACAGTGGGATGGCCTAGGTTACCATGGAGACAGGGCTGACAGGGAGACTCCATGCCATCAGTGTTTCTGCCTCACCCCTCTCCCTGCCTCCCTTCTTCCCTCCCTTCCTCCCTACCTTCATTCTAGCCTTCCCCTCCCTTCCGCCAACCTTCTACAACTCCATTGTGACTCTTAGTGGCTGCAGGCCACTGTCACACAGGTCTCTGTGTGTGTTTGTGTTTGTGTGTGTGTGGTGGGGAGGGGATGCAATAATGGCTACCTTGGCAAGTGGTCTTAATTTTCCAAGTAGGACAGGGCAGGTAGCTGGTGTGGTATGCTTATTACTCTATGTGGGGTGTCTGTAAGTTGAGGAAGTCAGAGTGAAGATATGATCCGCTCTCTGCAGACACCTAGTGAGGTGCTGATGGGAATAAAATGTGATCCAGCCCAGTCTGATCCAGTCTGCTGCTAGGTGGGAGTGTAGGGCACAGTGGGAGAGGACCTCAGCACACGCAGACAGACTGACACATACACACATGCACACGGAGAACCACAAATACAGATGTCCACACAGATGCACAGTACGTGCAAAGAGATAGTGTGGATAATGAGGTGCTAACATAGTTCAGGCAGGAAGAGGCCATGCACACATGTACAAGCACACACACACATGCGCGCACACACACACACACACACACCCAGCAAGGGGGCTCTAGCGTCACCATTAGCAGCAGCGGGAGTGAGGTCCATAGCAGCAGTGCAGGTCTACAGGCTAAAAGGGAGGTGAGGACATTTTACATAAGGCCTCTCACTAGGTATACCGCCTGCATTTGGATTGGCTCTTTGTCGCACAGCAAGAGGCTACTTATCCCCTTTAAGGGGCTGCTCTGTATTCCTAGACCTGGACTCTCATTTGTATGGGTGTCGCTGGTGTGTGACGCTGAGTATTACTGTCCAGAACAAGTGCTAGAACCATTTTCTCCCCATGGTGTAGTAGTCGTGTAAAATGGTTCCAGTTGGAAGGCCTGCTGAGACTGGTGTACATGGGGTAAGCAGTATTTGGTACAAGTGTATGGTTTCCAGTTAACGTGCAAGGATCAGCTTTGCAGTACGTGGACTGCAACATGTAGACTAACATAAATTTTCAGGTCTTCATTTAATAAAAATATGGCTTTGGATCAGGCTTAATCTACGTCTGTTAAACAGCCCCCTAAGGAGTAGTGGGTTGATATATAAGGGTCCTTTCTAGCTCCCTTTTTAATCTCGAGGCATAGGATTGCCGTTTGACGTTGCTATTTCAGAGTCCAGGGGGACATTGAGTCCCACAAGTAATAGGAAAATTAAATTTAGCAGTTTGGGAAATTGTTATGGGCTGCGGTTGTATACTTTGTAAACTGCATCTAAGGCCATTGTGTGATCTGATTGTATGTGGTGGGACTATGGTTGTCTCTTTGGTATTTATTATGTGACAGGATCTGAGTCCAGGTTGTGTAGTTGCTTTGTACAAGTCAGGTTGGTATCATCAAATTATGATGTTTTGAACCCAGCAACCTTATTGATGCTGCTCTGAGGTAAAAAATGCATGTAACTTAAAAAATCTGTTATAAACCTTTAATACTCAATGAATGCGTTCTGCAACAGAAAAAATGTATCCTTAGGACCCCATTTGGTAGCCAGAAATAAGCAATTTCACTATGGCAGTGCTAGCCTCCCATTGCTTTTACAGTAATGGAGACATTACTGTTGATCACTGCTGATCCACCTTCCTTCACATCAGTATTTCTGCAGATTTGTGACTTAGAAATATGTTCATAGTAAATGCAACAGATTATCATGTATGTTTTTTTCTCCCCAAAGCTATATTACAGCTTTATTACTGGTATGGATAAAAGTAATAGCTGTAGTAAGTATGGACGGTTTCATTTCAAAACACTCCAGTATATATCCATTTTGAAAAAAACAACCTGAAATAGTCAATTAAAGAGATGATTTCATCCTCAACATAACTGTAGAAAGTAAATGTCCTAATATGACTCATAACTTTAATAGTCACCTATAACCTGCTGTACCCTCACAGGGTTCATTTTTTCCCCACTGGCCCACTTGGCCAGTAGATCAGAGTTTTACTGGCCCCTTGTTTATTTTCACTGGCCCGGCAGCCAAAAAATGAAAATAACTCTTTTTTCCTTAATTTTGGTTATTTATTATACATAATATGTACAACAGTGAAGTTCCCTTTAGATTTGGTTGTTTTCCTTTAGTTATTGATATGTAATGTTGATATATTACACAAATATGCAAAGTATAAAATTCGGCACATATTGGATCAGTAATTGAATGCAGTGTATGAATATAGGTTTCTCCATATTTTGTGTAAAGCCAGAGTATGGAATACGTAGGGAGAAGAGAATTTATGATAACATAACGGGTTGTCCGCCATCTGCTTGGCTATCATACACCGAAAGTGGTTTCGACTTTTGTCTGTTTTCGATAGTTGTCAGTCCCTTTAAAAAACGCACCCCCTCGATCGGCCTTTGCAGGGAATCGCAGGCAAACTGTACAAAATATACTACAGTCGCTGTTTTCCACCCAGGAGTATTGTTGCTTCTACAAAAGTAGAAAGCCCCTCTTTCTTTTCGTAGCCTCGTAAGTTTCTTTCGCTGACATTTTTTTCGAGTACCGGTAAGAGCGCATCTAATGCATTTCGCCTTCCCCACGTGTATTTCAGCGAATCACGATGCATTTCATCGGTCACGTGTCTTGAAAACGATGAAATGATGAAAACGATGACATCTACTAAATCTGCGCTCATGTCACAGATTTAGATTGGCCGGGCCATTGACTGGCCAATCAACTTGCCCTGCGTAAACTTTTACTGGCTCCGGGCCATCGGTTATGTCGGACCATGATATCTCAACATCCCCACAATCAAATATTCATCTGTTATGACCCATCCCTTCTAAAAAACAATATTTCCTGATCTTAAAGACATGCAGTTCTCCTAATTCCTAGTCTTTTGAGGCCTTTAGGTTTTTAAACGGCTATATAAAAAACAATAGTCTAGTCACTGTACTTTAACAAGTGCACTAGAAAACTGCAAGGTCTAGACTGGTTGTCAAAAATAGCTTGGAAAAAATAACAGGCTTTGCAAATGTACTGGGTATGGCCTAATAAGGGGCAAATGCTACTGATAAAAATATTCCCATGTTACTTGAAAGACACTGAACAGAGAAATAAAACCTCCTCAGTAACCTTAGACACTTTGAGCCCCAACCAAGCTGAGTCTTGTCTATTCAACATTTTCTTTGCCACACCCTTTATAATGCAGCCACAATAGTTATGTTAAACAATATATCATCATCTTCTAGATTACAAGACTACCAAGATGGACCTCACTTTTCATTCATTTTTTTGTATAACTATCAGCTATGGCTTGTATTGCTCAATCAACACGTATTTCAGCTGGTGGCTCATATTGCTCAATCAACACGTATTTCAGCTGGTGGCTCAAACCAATACAATTTTACAGCTTATCCTGAAGAGAACCAGGACTATAAAAATGCAGGGTTTAACGGGTGCAAAGCCATAATGCCTATTCATGCAAAGGGCGTAATTGGTTTGGCTCCCTTCTGTTCTGACAAGCCTTATGGTTAAAATATTCAGCCTGGATCCAAATGCAATAGCTGCAAAACTGCAGCACGGTACAAACTGAGCATTTACAACAACACCAGAATCAGAAATGTCAAAGAAAGGCAATGTCACACAAAGTTGTTGATAAACACAAACACATCCAAGTGTGATCCTGGGTGAAATCAAGTGTACTTAATAACCTGACATAGCCCTGTACTTTGTCCTTTCCTGGCATAACACCATGTAGACATACAGTGCTTACAGGAGCAATGTTTTTTTTTTTTTTATCACTGGCAACTTTATTAATTTTCAAGTAACAGAACCCCTGAGAAAATCATGATGGGTACAGTTTAGTTCTGACAGCCTTTATCCTATGTGGGCCTACACTCCCACCCCACCCCCGAACACGGCAGAAAATCGGGCTTATTACTGCAAGTTTCTGCTACACCTTCATTATCCATCAAGAGCCGCGTTTCACCACATTGATTTCATCATGCATGTATATTTTAATGAACGAGTGGGTAACATAAGCAAGTAATGCTGATGTTATGAGCACTGCCAATACGCTGAATAGCAAATATGCCCTGTCTCTAAAAGTTTATTGTCAGTCATAACGTTAATATTGATTAAGGTCTAACGTTACCTAACTCGACAGCTAGCTTGGCTACTCATCACACCCAACTGCGTTTTGTTGGTTGTGTCTACCATATTAGATTTGGCATTTCTGCAGTAACTTCGAGGGCAAGACTTTTCCTTCTCGCAGGGCCGGACAACCCATTTAACAAGCAACACATAACCAAACGCTGTCTAGCTACCACTAACCTAGCATCAAGCAAGCATTCCGGAAAAATGGCTGAAGTTTCAGACCGAGTTATATTCCCCGCCTAGCTGCTTAGTTGACGGTTTAAGCTACCTTTATCTAATTTTTCACACGCTTGCAAACGTGTTTTTAGTGAGTTCTTACGTCGAGGGTGGGCGTAATAACGTTACATATGTTGGTTGTCATATGAGATATTATGCTAGCTAACCGTTAAAGGTAGATTGCAACCATTCCATGTTAGCCAGGTAGCTTGCGCTTGCTGAGTAGTGCTAAATAGCGGCTAACGCTAGCTAGCAAGCAATTGGTTGCTAACATCAGCTAGCCTGCTAGCGCACGGTCTCGGGCAATCATCCCCCCTTAACCTACAACAAGTGCAAAGACGTGCGGACATAAACACATTGTGCTGATCCGTCCAAGACACGGTTGAAGTCTACCGAACTCACCGGCTTGCAGATCAAACGTTGTCCATTCCCCCAGTAGTTCGCTAACACTACAGCCAGGCCTCCCCCCCTCTCCAGTCCAGATGTGTCAGACAGTTGCTGCTGCAATTTTTTTTTCATCAACAGGAAGTGTTCTTTCGGGTCTTTGCATTCATTCTATGTGTGTATTTTGCAGCAGCTCCTCCCCAGCTCCTGTCAGTGTTTGTAATGAGACAATATGTTCTTGTAATTCATGACGCGACGGGGGATTGTACACTCGTGAATATCAATACAATTGCCTCAAACTCTCCCGATTGATCAGCAAATGACGCGGTTACAAGTCATTTTCTTATCGTCTGACTACACGTATAGATTTACTTGCATAGGTCAGTTTATATTTCTTCACTTTATAACATTGACAGTTGGAGGGAAGATAGTTTCAAATATCACCAATTAAACCTAGATTATGTGTTCCCTTTTGACAGGATTGATTGTAGATGCTGCGGTTTCCTCGTTTGCAGCTGACTGAGTTCGCGCCATACACTTTTTGCATTATAAAATCTTACATTGGGATCATACAACCCCACCCAAGTACTCCGCCAGGTTATACTTCTTACCTAAGACGTTGTAACACTCAGAGGTCTGTGACTGTGAATCTCCGTGTGATTTGATGACAGACTGGCAATGTGCTGTAGCTTTATTTCTTAAGCGTATTAAATTTTCTAGTGAGAGACAATTTAGCCTCGGCGGCATCGGGGGAAGTCTGTTTATATGCCAAAATCTTTTAAAACTAAATTGCTTCATCACACAAAATGCTGAGTTGGGTCACCATGACATCCCTGTGGGCATTGGGCAACATTAAACTCGCCAGAGGCATCTATTTGAGAGTCACATTTTAACAATGGCCTAATGTCGTACGGAAGAAAATCAAGTCTGATGATTGATGATCACATTTGGTCAGTCTTTCTATTTGCCGTGTTGATGTTGGAACATTGATGTTATTGGGTATTTGCGTAATCCATCGATTCGATTATGTCAAAACGCATTAATTCACTTCTCTATAGATACCACAAAGGGGCGCCAGAGACTAAATTGATGATAAAACATAACCTTAGAGGCCTAATAAACTGTTTCAAACGGCTGGGGTGGGTTACCTAACAACGTAAATATTCCATTCAGCCATTTAGATGGCTTGGCAGAGTAACTTATATCTTTTTTATTCTTGCCTGACTTTGCTGTGGTAAAAAAGCAACATCAGAGGTTCAGAATTTCCTATAGATCATAGATCATGTGAAATGGTGAATATACATATTGCATTCTTTATCATGATGAGCTGCCAGATTGAGTTGGTTTTAGTAATATGATTTAAAAGTTTTGTCCAATACCGTTAAGGGTTGATAAATGGGGCCTTTGAAAAAAATGTTGGATATATTGCTAGATTTCATTATGAACACTATCGAAAAGTATTTCCTCAGGACAATGGAAAAATGTCTCATATTATCTGCTTAGCTCTTCCATTAAACCAATAAAATTACTAAAACAACATAATGGAAAGAAAGTGCAACATTCATGCAGGAGCTCAAGAAAACAGGACGTAAATTTAGTTTCATGTTTTTTGGCCATGGATCAAGGCCAAAATTAATCTGTTTTATATAGAGAGCTTTGAATTATTACTGAAAAGTACATAACTCCATATAAGAATGTAGATTTCAGAATCTGTGCCTTTCAAACCACTGTATGGACTTACTTATCACCTTTACAGCTGTAAAGGGTGGATTGCATTTAGTAGTTACTAGAATGTATATTACGGTGACCCTAACCAGATGCTGAGGTCCATAGTCCTATTTCACTTTATTTTATTATTACTATTATTTTATGACATCTGCTTGCAAATATGTGCTGTGTTTTATGTGTTTTTTTTGACAATTTCTATTTAGGTGCATGTTTTTCTGTTGGAAGAAGGAGATGGGTAAACTCTTGCCTGCTGGCCCAGTGTCTGTGGCACCTTGTCTAGTAGAGAGGGATGAATGTGTGCTGTGTGTGTGTTTCTTTTTTATTGCGTGTGAGTGACAGCTTGGCAGCTCAGGTGAATATCTGACCTAATCTGGGTGCAGGTGGGTGATCAACATACAGAGAAGAATCGCTTTGTCATTGCACGTGCTTCTTGTTAAACAAGTCACTCCTCTATTCTCAACAGTAGTTTGCTTTTTTTTTGAGGAGATTGATGCACAACTGAAGGTGCAGCCAAGGTATGGTGATTAGAGATGGTTTTGTTGACCTGCAGGAATGATCATGGTATTGATAACATTTCAAACAGACTCATAATCAAAGGGTTTCCTGTTGAAGTTGTAATCTTTCCTGAAATGGGGCTTTGTTAGCTCAATGTCATTTGCTTGACCAGGAATTATTTGGCGGTAAGCTAATGGGGCTGGTTTTGAGTGGTGCAGCGCCAGGGATCATATAGGGGCTCCAGGTGGTGTGGCCTGGGGCTCTGATGTGCTGCTCCTTTTTAATCCCAGATGACATAGCAAAATCCCCAAACCCCCTGGCCCTGTATAAGACTGTATAAGACCAGATGATTTGTTTAAGGACCAGATATCATGTATCAGACTGAAGGAATAAGGAGCTCTACTGTTTGGTGTTAAGCCCCGAGGCCATTGATTATATAAATATCAATAATTATTAATATTTCTTGGCTTTCATTGGCTTGGAGGAAATGTGAAAAGGTGTTTGTAATATTCTCTAGTAAATAAAACAATACATTTTTCTCTGAATCACTCTGATTTTATTTCTTGGGTTAAAAAACAATCTGCACTGATTTTGGTCCATCAATTGAAATTCTAATAAAGCAAATGTTTTCCTTCATATGGAAGCTCATTGTATGGTAGTAGGTAATATGTAACAGTTTTAGTGTAGGCATCTTTAAAATATGGCAAATGACCATTGTGTCACAGTCTTCAATAGTCACTGTAAGCATTACTAAACTAGTGCTAAATAGCTGTTTGGTAATATTGAATAAGGAGCCCAGTTTTTAAGTTTAACATGAATAACACATTGTTTTCTATGTGCGCCAGGAGTCCCAAAATACCTTGGCTGTCAGTGCATTGGGAGAACAATGGTCTCCCAGTGCTCCTGTCCAGAAATAGTCTATAGCTCACTGATGGAGAACATATTTCCCAATAGCAGGTGTTTGAGTCAGTCAGTGCCTGATCCTCACCATGACTGTAAATGAAAGGGCCAGCCTGTCCAGGTGCGGGAGCACCTCTCTGGCCCTCTCAGGTTTCTCCTTGAAGGAGGGGCTTTTTGTGGAAGAATGAACAAGAGAAATACTGGTATTAAAATACTTATACCAATGTACCAAGTGCATACATCAGCCTCTGCATATGCAATATTCTAGGATGATTAACAGCCTTTTGAAAATATCAAATATTTATCTGACACAATGACATTTAGTTCAGTGTGACATACCTTAATTTCATTGTTAAATCTGATTGGCTCCAACCAAAGCTCACAAATTCAAACTAAGGGACTTGTACCTATAAGTACAATAAGCACATGCATTGCAAGGATAATTAGCTCTCGGATGTGTCATATATTTGCCTGAGAAATTAAGCCAATTTGTGGAAATGGTGGCCTGGGGTTGAGGGAATACAGAGTGGCTTGTAAAGATGAGTGATATCTGGCACAGCATGAAGAGAATGAGAGGTGTGCTGCCCGGTGCTTAGCTCAAATGAAAGCTCTGATTAGTGGAGCAAAGATCAAAATGACAGAGCGGTGGAGGCTTCAGCTGAGCCTTTGTTATTGATAAGTCTGTCATCTCTGCTGATATTGGAGCAGTAATGGCAGCTGATGATTAGGCCACTCCTGAGCTATTAACTACATTTCTTATCCTTTTACTGGGGCCCAAGAGAGCCTGCTTGAGAGACAAAGGCATCCTTTATGAAGCCGAGTTTTTAAACGGCATCCACCTGACCTAAAAGGCACAACTGTTATGTCTTTCTGCCAGGCCAAAGAAGTCAGGGACGAGATACATGTCAGAGGTCGCAATGTGCTGCTGTTTGAAATGAAGGGGTTCTGAGTGAGTAGGCTGCTGAAAGAGGGCTGCAGCAAAATTACAGAAAATTGGCTGTTTTGTCAACATTTCATCAGCAGATTTACAGAAAGCTGACCCCAACCCTTTCTCTCCCCCTCTTTCACAGGGCTAAGGAGATTGAGTGGGTCAGAATTGACTGACAAACAAATCTCTTCTTTATT
This sequence comes from Monocentris japonica, assembly GCA_900323365.1. Classification (NCBI taxonomy): domain Eukaryota; kingdom Metazoa; phylum Chordata; class Actinopteri; order Trachichthyiformes; family Monocentridae; genus Monocentris; species Monocentris japonica. Next base: position 11,246 of record OOFE01034072.1, on the reverse strand, counting down.
TCTTTCTCGCTTTCTCTTTCCCTCTCAAGAAGTGATATTCAATATGATCTCTTTTTAATGATCCTAAGTGGCTGAAATTACATATCCACAACACATATTGTTGAGATAGTTTCAGTCAGATACCAGGGCTTTTTACTCAGGGTATAAAGAGTAATTAGAATTAAAATGTTTAAATTCTCCAATGCAAACACTAATAGAGCAATCATTGTGCATCATTGTGCATCATTGTGCATCATTGTGCATCATTGTGCATCATTGTATGGGTGGATGTAATATGTATACATATTCATTTTAATATTCAAGCTGTATCAGATGTGACCAGGGAAGCATTAAAAGGGTGGCATATAGAATTAGGCTTGCAAGTGTAGACTAGATTGCATACAAGCATGTTTTGGCATAGTGTCTTGTCTCTGACCTCAGCTCGGTCCTCTCTCTGCCTTTGGTATTCCCTAACAAAGGCCAACAGGAATCCTAGGCTTGTTGATTTAGCCCCCAGTGGCCGGAGGCAAAGCATCTTTCATTAAAGTCTAAAACCTCAGGAATGAGATACTGGCCTCACGATAAGATCTGGTAATGCAGTAACATGGAATTATGGAAGAAGAAAATTGCCATTTTGTAAATAAGCACCTGTGATCTCCCATGAAAGCCCCCTGTTCCCGGGCTGGGCCGGTCCCAGGAGGGGGAGAGGGTCCTGGAACCCAATCCATCCTACAGAGGAGAGATTTGCAGGCTGAAGGCCTGGGGCAGTATTGGTGCTGTTGAAGGTCAGCACAGGGAGTACCAGACAGTGATCCTATGTGCCTGCTAGAGAAAATCATCTCCTACCCACAGGAGAAATGCCCCCCTGTTGATGGTACTATTTGTGGTCAGAAAATGCTTTACAGTCAATACAAAGCATTTATGAGACACTCCTGAGGTACTGTCACAGTACTTTATCAGTTTACCAGTAAGTGTGGCCAAATCAGTGAACTGCTGCGAGACTATGGGAGTTCTTGTTTCCTCCATCATGTCAAGCTCGTCGCTTTTAGAAAGGTGTTTCTTTTTCCTAATGTCAATGGAGAGAGCATGTCAGAAGCAATATAGTTACGTGGCATTGTGACATTTCGAAGGAGTTAGATACCCTTTTACTCGTACACTGAGGTCAAATTCATAATCCTCCAAAGAACCTGCAAAAATTGCAGGTGTTCCCCTTGCAACAAAGGCCCTGAAGAAAAAAATGGCCCCCACTGCCATCCCTCAGGCTCCTTCATCCTGCACAAACGGCACAAGCAGAGCTGTTCACATGGCAGTCACAATGATGAAGTTTCCAATATCTGTGGTTTGCAATCTTGGCAATGTAAAGCTTGTTGGTCATTCACACCTCATAGTATCAAAGGACTATCTCCTGGAAGCCAAGCCAAAGATTTCTTCAATTCCTCCAAACTGTATGCCGCTTATTTAATGAATTCTTTATTTCTGTTCATAGGCGCTGTAGGGATTTTTTCACCAGAATAGTTTCTCTGAGTTACTACATATTTTCCTAGGCTTTCCATATACGTAATCACTACTGTTAGTTGAATGGCCAACGTCTTAATAAAAGAAGTTCAAATGGCTGGCAATGACTGCTCAGTTTAAAACGAATCAACTGGAAAGGAGAGGCTGGAAGGAAGGAAGAGAAAAGTCTTATTGTGCTAGAACTGATGTGTTTTGTCTCCTCTGGATAGTTTCTTCATCACCTCTTTAAATTTTAAAGCATTTGGCACACAGCCTGTGGCAGGTTCTCTTGAGGAAGCAGCAAAGCAATGAGGGTCAATGGTGCCATAAATCTTTGACTGTCCACTTTGGAATCCGACATGGACACTTGAGATATCCATATTTAATAGAATGCTCATGTTGGTGTGACTTGAATGTCAACATCCCAGCGTTAGAGAACTGTTGCTAGATGCTAACAGATGAGAATAAAGCTGTTTATCCACTGGAAATTTCTATTGCGGACGAATCCCCTGCATTGTCCTATGATGCAAAATGGGTAATGTGCTCAAAACTGCCCATACGTCTTGCCTTTGGGCTCCGAAGGGCCTGAGGGAGAAAAGGGTTGGCAGCCATGTTTTTGCACCTCATTCCAGAGCGATGCAATAAGTGACATAACTCTGGCCTTAACCTAAGAATGAGACTAACACTCACAGACAAGCTTTCTCCCTTCAACCGCTGTCCTCCCTCTCCTAGATCAGACCTCCATACTACAATGTACAGATGTACTGTATGCCCTCGTGGGTTAAGCTTAATTGAATACATATTATCAGACCTTTTAAGCGGAATATTTTGGGGCCAAAACACAGCAGGTGTTTAGCTCAATATAATCAAGAAAAAGCCTACTGTGCATGTCCAAACTGACTGTCTTTAGACTAACCTGCTTTGATTTTCTTTCCCAAAAAGAAGCATGTCTTATGCACCATAAGAGGGCTCTGTCATTTGGTCCAGTGAAAAGAACTCACCGCCTAATTGTAAAGAAGACTACATGCTTGATATATTGTAAATAATAAAGTTGTTGAAAAAAATCTTACCATCCAGAGCATTCTCTTTAGCACAGCCAAAGACAAAATTGTGGTTAAGAGAAGCTTCCAGCATATATATAATGTAAATAGTTTCTGGCAACACAGAGGGGTATGAGTTCAAGACAATATTTGGAAGTTAGGAGACTGACAGTAATTCAATTAGACAGGAATCCTCACCCGATCTGTGGGTCAAAGTTATCCATGTTAATCAGTGGAGACCGGAGACATATAAGCTGCTGGTTTCCTGCTGGGTCTAGTCTGTCTGACTGTGCAGTGTTACCATGCATTGCGTTTAGTGTCAAAACTCGTGTCAGTAAAACATCACCATTGACCATGCATGTCATTCATAAATGATCAGTTAAACCAGTAACATAACATCTAATTTTGAATGAGTGGCTTTAAGTTTCATATCATCAGTTACTGCAGTAAAACATTTGCAAATTACTTATTGATTATTTATATATATATATGATTCTTTGGTGACTAATTTTAATATTGTTAGAAATTTTTGATATATTAGTGTACTAATTAGTACACTAGTAAATTAGTACTCTTAATTAAAATGTAATGTATAGAAAATATTTTACAGGACATGGAAGACAAATAATGGGATGGTTTATTGAAAATTGACATTTTATTGATGAGCTGCCATTGGCTGCGATGTCCCACCATAATAAACGTTTATGCATTGTGTATACGCTGCTTGCCCAAACTCGGCATCTATATCACGCCCAACCGTCCTGGTAGGGGGATCCCTCTCTGAGTAGTCCCTCGCGAGGTTTCTTCCAATTCCTTTCAAAAAGGTTTTATGGGAGTTTTCCTTGTCCTCTGTTGAGGGTCCAAGGCTGGGGGATGTCGTGTACTAACCATTTATTGTTTCACATGTTAGGCAATGTGAAGCCTTTATTGACTGTAACAGTGATTAAGGGCTATACAAATAAATGTGATTGACTGATAAAGTAGTTCTTCATTCGTTATGAAGTATCTTTGTTAGTTAATTTTGAAGTACATATATGTGAATAATCATTGAAAAAGCAATAACGTGATTTGTAAATTGCTCCAAACATTTGCAAATGATTGTGTGTGATTTACAGATTTACAATTATTTTTATATTAATTTCTAAAGTCAGTGAATATGTATTGATAAATTAGTAGTCCATTCTTAGCCATGCTGCTCTGATTTCACAACATTCAACAATCAGTAAAGCACTATTAATCATTCATCACTGGCTGACTAAGGGTATTTTTCCTGTGTCAACACATCATAACATCAGGTTCTCCCCATTGATCCCTTTTTGATTTTCTCCATGTACAATGATAATCTCAACATTTAATTTCAACATTTCTCTGATAGATGTTGGTGCCAATGGACCGTGTTCATAAATCATGTCATCTAAATCATGTCATCATTCAGTCCACACCACCACTCCCATAGTGCAACACTCACTACGCAGCGTATCTGGTTCAATATTGTTTGGTGTGGTGCTTTATGTCCAGGTACTCCAGCTCCATTGACACAGAGATAAAGATATGGTATCTTCAAACAGGGTTAGTTGCACATTTCCTCTAATTTAGCCTTTAATAAGCATGTTATTTTCACGATGTGGCAGCAAACTCTCTAGCAAGCTTAACTGAGTACCAAGCGTGTGCTGTGGATGCCACAGGAGAGGAAGACACTGTGAATATGCAAACAGGATTTCATGCAGTACCAATTTGGTAGCAGAGTAAGCTCTGACCCTCAGAGTGCCAATTTAGGGATGCGCCTGTTGTCTGGACATTTTGCACCCAGGGACATGTCTGCAAAAAGTAATTACTACAAACCAGGAAGCTGTCAGCTTGGCTAGAAGCAAATGGTGTATTGCCTGCAAAAATTGATATGAAGTATGCTCTGTGCATCATCCAGAGCCGGATCATGCTGACTAAACTAGCATATCAGTTATTAAGACAACTCGGCTTGGAACCAGAGGGAATACTGATAGTCACAATTTGATGGGGTTGATGTATATTTACAAGATACTTTAAAGTCATGATAACTTTCCACCAACAAAACTCCATACAATATCCATATGTAATCCTCTGCATGGATCCCCCGCATGGCGATCCTGGCTACTCCAATTAAGCACCACCGATCTGCCTACCTGCTATTTTCCCACTTCCTAGGGTAGGCGGGCGCTGTAGAAAGAAAAGAGTGGGCACAGGCAGAGAGAGAGGAGAAGAGCCAGACCTTTCATCCTGACTTTCAGATGAAGTGGGGGATTAGGATGGAGGTGAAAGCACGCTGAGGACCATGGTGACAGCAGATGACGGGAGATAGTAGAAACTCTTCTGGAATTCAGAAGCATTCATAGGCAGAATGGAAATGTCTATACCAACTGAATCAGTTTTACCACAGAGAAAATAATATTTCTGAAAAGATCTGAAAAGCTTTATAGATGACAACGGCCTCCGGGGAACATAACAGATCGCTGGCAATCTTTCCATGCTTTGAACTGAAAACTATGTTATGAAATCATCTAATCGTCGATGTGCTTATACCTAAAGGAGTGTGTGTCTAACCAAAGACCCAGCACACCACCACTCAGGCCTCTGACAACATTGATATTAATACCAAAAAATGATAGTTCTCGCTCAGCCTGTGTGCGAATGCATGCATGTGTGGGAGTGTGTGTGTCTCCGTGTCATGTGTGTCCTGGTGTTGTGGCTGTGTAGGAATGTGCTTTTCAGTGTGTTTCTTCCCCTGCTGGGTCTGGCTGCGGTGGTCCCGCGGCATCCAGCCATTCCTCCCTCCACAGACACGCTGACTAGGCCAGCCCGGGCTCAGGTATCTCCACTAACCTCCCCTTTGTCCTGCTTTAAAATAGGCTCTTTTGTCTCCAGTTTTCTGCAGGTCATTGTGAGGAGCGCTTCTTAGTGTCAGCTTTAATTCACACTGTAACCCAAGCCATGATGCCTCCCAACTATCCATGCTGCCTGCCTGGAATTCAGCTGCTGCTGGGAGAGCTGAGGCTGCATTACACCCTCCGTAACTGCACCCAAGGGACAACTTGCAAACTTTGTTGCTTAAATATTTAAATAGCCCTTTAATTGACATCCGTCAGACCTCACCCAGAGCACCGCCTAAATGGCCCTCTGTACAGTTTACAAGACAATGCTGCGGTTGTTTTGGGTTTTTTTTACTTATTTCGATCTTATTTATGTCTCAGACCTATGTAAGTTAGCATTTTCCTGGTCATACAACCCAGTGTCTGCTCTCCGCTGTGAAATAGCTTCTTTGTTCTTTTAAGGCAGTAAGCTTGGTAAGTGAGTTGCTGGACAAGTAGCTTTTGAATACAGACACACAGCAGGAACTAGTTTATCTCTTACCATTCAAACTGATAGCTGTAAACGTTTGAATGACACATACTGTGTATCAGCTGCGGTTCAGCGGGCCTACGTTGACGACTGTTTTTACAACCCCTGACCTGAAGTAGGAAATGGCGTTTCAAAATCTGTGAACTTAAAGGGACATTGGCCCAAATTATAACAACAAAGCCATGCGATGGGAATTGGATAATGTAAAATAGAGTTGCAATGAAGGAAATGCACCAGAAAGTCAACTGATATTTTCTTTTAAGAGCTTAACCTAAGATCCCAGTTGGGGAGATACAGCCCTCGGGCTCTGTCTGCCTGTCTACCCTTGAAGAGGAGAAGAAACAACAGGAGGAAAGAGAACAGAGGCTCATGTTATAACAGCAAACATTAAAACCTGATATCGAAACTCAGCTGGAGTTCGTTGTTGGCCAGGCTTTACTTTTGTGGTCTCTGCTTTTCTCTCTTGGGAGGTTACAATCTATAAGGGCTTCCCTTAACTATCCCCTTAGCTAATAATAAATTACACATACAGTACAGCTAGCTTTCCACCGCAGAACTGATAAAAAGTGATCTATTGGAATTAAAAACAATAATACACCACAGGTCACTGGCGGCATGTAAATGGCAAAATTTGATCAAATTTGATTCATATCACTTAAAGGTTTTGTGCTCACTTGAAGCAGAATTGTTTTCTTTGTCAGTAAATTACACAATAAATTGTGATGGGAAAGCATTTGCTGAATAAATAATGACAGGCTTAGTATTGATCGGCCTGATGAACGCTTCAGTCTCATAGCACAACAGTTCAAAAGTGGTTTTGGACAACCTGACATGTTGTCTGTAAAACATCTGTCTAACCTAACCGACCTCCCCCCTATTGTCATAGGGGAGACCGGGGATGGTTGTAACGCTGTCAGTTTGACTAATCAGGAATGAGCTATGGTGGTGTGATCAATATTGTACACGCCTTCTTGAGCTCACAGGAGAAGTTTCATGGCTCTGTGTGCAACGTTAAGGATTTCACACCAAAAATAACTGATTTTGAGAAAGTCAAAGTCAAACTTCTGATCAAGTTTATAGTTTGGTTATATTTTGGTTGCTGATAAAATTGGTTAACTTAGATAAGTGAAGTCAGTAGTCTCTCTAGTTGATTTTGATGCTTTAAATCCATGCTAATGTCAAACCCACATGCTAAAACAGTTATTTAATGGCTGCCAGAGATGGGATAGTTGTAACGCCTTCCTCACACGAGTGCACACACTTTGGTGCGATGTTAAAAAAGAGGTTTTCGGTTTGTGCTGAAAATGTAACAAAAGAGATTTTAAGTTTAAAAGTTCCAAAAAATGTTCGACATAAACAAAAGAGGCATTTATGTTTATGAAACAGATTGGGAAATGCTGAAATATTGAAAATATTTATATTTCAAGTTTAATATTTAAGAAGACTCACATTTGATTTGTTGGAAATGGACTTTATGCAAACATTCTTCATTAAAATTATTTTTCAGCACATTTTGCTATTGTTACGTCCATCCAAAGTTAGTGTTACGACTCGCCCCGGCAAGCGGGCTAGGTTGAACAGTGGAACTCTTTGTATCTGACATTACCTCACATAATCTGGGATCTCGCACAAACAACCACTGAGTTATAGATGCTGGAACCAAAAGTGTTATGGCCTTCCCGGTCTCCCCTATCTGCTGTCACTCCCATGTATAAGGCACCCACCGTGGTTATCTAGTTTGGTAGAATGTTACAAAGTGCATTTTTTTGTTTTCAATCACAACTTGGCCAATACTAATTCATTCTTGAAACACTGGAAGAGTTTTTTGACAGTCAGGAAGCCTATTTATTCAATGGAATAATGTTGGAAATGCACCTAATTTGCCTTTCAGCTTTGAGTCCGAACTGTTTTAGCCGATATTTATTGTACTCCTACAATCTCAAGAAACCTGCAGCAATGACAAAGCAATTGTAACAGAATTGGTGTGAATCAGTTCTTAACAAGTAACGATAACAAGGTAGAGTTTCCCGCTGACAAGTGAGAGCGGAGTATTTCAAATGGGATTGCTGTCTTGTGGAATGGAGCGGAGGGTTGTGGGAGCCCGTCTCGGCCCAGTTCCCCTGCACAGCTCACATTCTCTGGGTGAACCCGTGTCCTGGGGCCAGTTGGGCGGCACAGTCTCATGTCTCAAGTCCTCACAGTTCACTGGGCCCTTTAAAGTGAGCACACCCACCGGGGGCCCTCAGGACTACAAAAACTACAAACACTGGGCTGTCCAGGCTTCCATCTAGGACACACAGATGCGCACACACGCACGCACGCACACACACACACTCAACTTTTAACTCACCAATTTACCTTTGATATAATTAAGAGACAACACCAAAGACAAAGATACTATCTTCAGTAGTTGCTAGTAGCACTCCCCTCAAAGACACAGTCAATTCAGGGCAATATTCTTTTTTTTTTCTTTTTGATTTTTTTCAAAGTGAAGATATAGATCCTGAGATGGTTATGGGAGGGAAATGTCAGAGAGCGGATCAGTTTTCAGACACGGCACACTCCGGTGAACATACGCACAGAGATCAAAGCGACCCCCTTGCCTACCGCAGTGCATCCCCAACAGATCTGACAAAGTGCCCCCATTGTGTGACCCTGACCCGTTACTGATAATGGATCGCCTCTGGAACCGCCCCCTCGGAGGAAGAACTGGTCCGACACAGAGCCGCAGTCAGAGCTCAGAGCTCAGGGAGAGTTACAGCAGGATGATGAACATACATGATATGACATGTCAACTTTCATGCAGGATGACAGCCTGAAACAGATTATGAGCAATGTGGAGCTTTTCCCCCATATCAGTGTCTGCCTCCAAGAATGTGACGGGCAGACCTCCATGCCTGTGAATGTGATTAATACCAAACATTATACCTTCACAACAAACCTATAGAAACTATTGCAGTTGGTAATCACTTTCTCACCACAACTGTTTATTTATTGTAGCGCGGGAGCGTGAGCAACTTCAAAGGAACAAGAACAATTGCCAAGTTTTGGTGAGTTCCGCAACTGAAATAGTTTCTCCAGTTGTTTGATATTTCTGCTGAAGCAGCAATGCACAGGATTTGGTTTCCATCAGGACTATTTCTTTCACTTGCAAAACAAAAAAAAAACACATCTGTGACCGCTCAGTACTCCATTTCATTAAGTAGCTCAAGAGAGACATAGATTGTTCTGGAACCAAATGTGTTGTAATTATTATTATTATTATTATTATTATTATTATTATCTGGTTTGGACTTGTTATCTGGTTTGGACTTGTTA
>OOFE01034064.1:2485-13103 GCA_900323365.1 Monocentris japonica | reverse complement strand
TTCAGTGGTTCAATATGAGCATGACTAATTCAAATGTATGCAATTCAAATCCAATCTCTACTGGCACTAATCTCTTTCCATATAACCGATCAACTCAGATGGGCTATTGCAGACCTCCTAAAATAATAATAATAATAATAATACATTGCATTTATATAGCACTTTTCACAGTACCCAAAGACGCTTTACAATAAAAAAACAGCAGATAAAGAACATTTTATTGGGTAAAATGCATTTAAAATGTGTTTTGCCATGGTAACAGGTGCTTCTGTATTTAAAAGGCAAATGGTATATGATCCGGAGGATCCAAGATGTGCTCGACTTACATTAACAGGCAAGATGGTGGAAGTGGGCCCAGAGGAGCTGGAATTTGCAAAGGAAGCTATGTTCGCAAGGTGACTGGGCTTATGTACGATTAATTAGTGCATGAATGCATGTTGGGTTCACCACTGCAAATGAGAAAAACAAAGTAAATTTATTTATATTTATCTCCATGCAATGCTCTTATCTTTCTAGACATCCTGTGATGAAAAAATGGCCGGTGGGACACAAGTGGTTCTTCATGAAGCTGGAGTTGATCCAGGTCTGGCTACAGGATTGGGTCGGAGGAGTGTCTCTCATTCCACTGGAGGACTACTTCAAAGCCACACCCTTCTGAGAATATCCCTCCCTGTGCATCATATCTAGGAATATTTCAAAATCTCTCAAATACCATGGCTTTTTAGATTGGTGTTAGTGAATACCCGTCACAGTCTACATACTTTTTTTGCCCTTCCACATTGTTTTACACAATGCCCACTGGCTCGACATATAGCATCAGCTCAGCTGTTTTAATGTCTTTCCTGTGTTTCTTGTGATAACGTATTTAAATCATTAAGCTTGTTGAGTTTTCATGGTCACTATCTTCATGAGTGGCTTAAGAAAAGTCACACAATGCATGCTTGATGAACATGCAATATTTCACGCCTTTGTATCAAAATGTGCACGCTGTTTTGAAAAATGAATGAATGTGGGCACAATGATTATGTGCATTTTTGTATGACTGTTTTCTCACAGCTGCAGGGTTTTTGGAGTTGCCACTTAAAAATACTTTTTATAGGAGCTTACTTTGCTCAATTCAGTCAGTGTTTAAATTTTGTTAACGTTGAACAGAGCAGTGCTCCTGCTTTGCTGATTAATTCATAAGTACACACGTAACATACACACATCTGAAGTGTCAGTGCAGAAAAATGATAAGCAAAGTTGAGTGCAGTTACAGGCCCCAAGCTAAGTGTGATCATGTATGGTGGTAGCCCCCACATGCCAGCTTGCACCAACAGTCAGAAATGTGTCCCAGTAGATGAGGAAACATTATTCAAAACCTGAATGTAAACAACCACAGAGATTGTTGTCAGTGATTTGGCAATTCTGCATCTTTGCTTTAAAGATTTGTTCTTTGAACATGTTTATTTTTTAATCTAGTCTGAAAATAATTTCATTGAGGCACCTATGGCTAAAAACAACTCTTGTCAGTGCTGTTGTGCCATTTCGGAACTGAATGGTAAAAGCACGAAAGCGTATTAGCTTGATGCTTTGATATTCTGTACCTATTATACTGTGCACACGCACACACACGTTCAAATAAAGCAATATTTTTGCCAGCTGGCTCTATTTTCGACACACACCGATCAGCCACAACCTTAAAACCACTGACAGGTGAAGTGAATAACGTCGATTATCTTGTTACAATGGCACCTGTCAAGGGGTGGGATATATTGGGAAGCAAGTGAACAGTCAGTTCTTGAAGTTGATGTGTTGGAAGCAGGAAAAAAATGGGCAAGCGTAAGGATCTGAGCGACTTTGACAAGGGCCAAATTGTGATGGCTAGACAACTGGGCATCTCCAAAACGGCAGGTCTTGTGGGGTGTTCCCGGTATGCAGTGGTTAGTACTGTAATAAACCTTGTCTCAGATATGAGAATGTAGAGAGCCCGCACACAATTAAAAGGAGGAGGAAACCCAAGGGTAACAAAAGAATCTTTACACAATTCATAATTCATACAGCCTTGCACACAGGTATATCGGACACAGTCCTATACGCTCCTTCAGTGCCACCCGCATGAGCACTTGCCACTTCAAACAGGAATTACACCCCTTTAGGGCACTGCAACTAAATATTGCACTGCAAGCGAAATCACTCTCCACCGCAAACTACACGTGCTATCAGGGCACACATGCAGCGGCACCTGAGGATCTGTCTAGCTCCCAGCTGCTCTCCCCACCCCGGTACTATGGCTCTAAACTGCTCTATTAATATCAATAACATTTAACATAAACAACACGCAACAAAGACAAACAACTCCCAATGAATAAGTCTTTTAAAGCCACTTAACTTCCCCAGGGTTCGAGACCCTCCCCCGGGGTCTGAGCCTTGGCCCGGCTTCAATCAGAGTCAGCTGTGGTGGCAACCGCCGGTCCAGCGCAGTGAGGTATCTCCACGTGCAGCAGGAGAGCCACGTCAACAAGCTGGAGAACGGACAAAGGCACCTCTATATCCCCGGCGCTACCACTACCTCAGCCCTAACACAGGGTCCTCGCCCTACAACTCGCTACCTCTCTTCGCCGCCGGCCGCCCTAAACAGCGTGCCAACGGCACCCACCCTCCGGTAATTAGTGCAAAATACAACTCGCTCGTCTGGGCTTCAGCCCCCTAACGTTCACCAGGAGGGCCATGGAGTGGCCATGGAGGGCCGAGTGTATGCAGGTTTTCATTCCAACCAAAGACTACACCAGGTGATTTCACTGATGAGTCCCTCCTCTCTGGTTGAGGGTGTGATAACCAGTCAAATCACCTGGTGTATTGTTCGGTTGGAACGAAAACCTGCATACTCTCGGCCCTCCATGGCACATGGTTTGACACCCATGCACTACAGTATCTAACAAAAGCTCATTGATGCGCTTGGGGAGCGAAGGCTAACCCGTCTGGTCCAATCCCACAGAAGAGCTACTGTAGCATAAATTGCTGAAAATGTTAATGCTGGCTATGATAGAAAGGTGTCAGAACACACAGTGCATCGCAGCTTGCTGTGTATGGGGCTACGTAGCCGCAGACCGGTCAGAGTGCCCAAGCTGATCCCTGTCCACCACCGAAAGCGCCTACAATGGGCACGTGAGCGCCAGAACTGGACCATGGAGCAATCGATCGAGCATCTGTGGGATGTGCTGGAAAAACGTGTCCGATCCATGGAGGCCCCACCTCGCAACTTACAGGACTTAAAGGATCTGCTGCTAACGTCTTGGTGCCAGATACCACAGGACACCTTCAGAGGTCTTGTAGAGTCCATGCCTTGACGGGTCAGAGCTGTTTTGGCGGCAGGAGGGGGACCTACACAATATTAGGCAGGTGGTTTTAATGTTATGGCTGATCGGTGTGTATGGTAGTAGAGTAGTGCATATATGCCTACTACCAACAAGGTTTTATGACAAAAGGAAGACTGGGACTGTGATAGTTTCCGAAGTGGTGTGCGGGGACGTCCAGGGGTCCTTGTTAGGAGTCCAGGGTGTCCACAGTAAAATGATGAATAGTTAAATTCGAAATTATTTAACTCACTGGATGTTCTACACAATGAGAGAATATATCAGAATGACTATTTTCATCATAGTTTTCACTCTCCCCAGTATATAACTGACAGTTATTCACTAAATGAAATCATAACTAAGAGAAATCTTCTCAGTAGGTGTTCCTTAACACTCAGTCTTATTAAATGGGGATCTGTGGTCTAATGTGTATCTCTCTATACGAGAGTCCTTGATGTGAAAATGTTTACGAAACACGCTAACAACTTTTCTGCATGTTGAAGGCATGAACACAAGATGGCGCACTGTCTACTTTTAAAAGGACGAGGACTCGTCTCACCACGGAAAATATTTTTTGTTCTCAGATGTTAACTGGTTGGACAGTGGGCGCTTCTTGTAATTTCAGGATAAAATATGGTGTTGTACCTTTGTCACACCAGATCAAATGAAACCCCAACCGAACTACTTCATTTGAAGCATTCGACTGCTGGCAGAGCGTGCACACGTTCCTAAATGCCAGTAACTAGAATGTGGAGAACTCTGATGACATTTCGCCCACGTCACGCTCCCCACGTAAATTAAATCAATTTTACAATTGTAAATGACCGATTACGGGGGTTTTCTCAATATGACAACTCACAGTTAGCTTTAGGAATAGTGAAACCACTGCTATTGGTTAAAATTGACTTTTCCATGACAGTACACAATCCTTCCAAGTAACCTGGTTCATGCTTTTCATTGGATTTTGTGTATTTTGGGGGATCTTGTTTAGGCCTAGATTGCAATGAATATATGATGTGAAAAGGACTTTTTTTGCATTTTCATTTACTTTGGATTCCTCCTTAAATACTATTATTTTCACTTTGGTAGCTTGTATTATTTATAAAACGTTGCAATATGTGTAATATGTCTTATTTTGAAAGTTGTTACCGGAAGTCCAATTTTACATTCTGGCTGACTTGGCACTGGTGGCACAGCTAGTTCGCAGCTAGAGAAGCCTGACGCGCCTTACAATAAAGCGCAATTTATTCTGAAACCAAATAGTAGCCGATAACTTACTAAAGGGCGTGTGGGAACAGAAGTCGACAACCGGAAAGCGTGAAACCACTCGGCACCAAGCTGTGTGAGAGCGCTCTGTCTGGTTGCTTTTTGTGGTAAGCTGCAGGTTGACGGAGTGAGTCAGACCAGCGGAGTTTCAGCTCAGGCAACTTAATATTAGCTCGCTAGCTAACGCCTATTTGTGTCGCAGGTCGACTGGCTAGCGTGTATACTATGCCAGACAAAACCAACTGGGTACGTTAACGATATAATGCTAGACCCAGGTAGTTAAAAACACGCCGTTTCTAGCTGGTGTCAGTTGAGACATAATAAACGTGAAACGAGGCGTAACGTTAGCCTTGCGGACGTCGTCAGAAAACACGCAACCTCCCTGGAGGATCAACCGTCAAACGCCAGCTATGCTTTCTAACCTGTAGCTAACGGCAAATTAATTGGTATGGGTTGTAACTGCAGCTAGCTCGGTTTGTCTTTGCCCGACCATGTAAGCTGTCTTATCACGGAATACTGTAAAAGGTATCTTCTTAGTCTTGGAGGGGCTGACTCGTGACTGATCTCTGTGGGACGGTACAGGAAGAGCCAGTTACAGCCCTCTGAACAACGACAGACACCCTGAGGGGGGATCACAGACCAGGACACGTCTCAAAGTAATCCCTCCCAAAACTGAAGTCCATGTGTACTGTCCTGTTACGGGAGCGTTGTTTCCGTTTGACGCCCCATATGTCTGGCTTGACTTTCTGAAGGCAGAGAGGGAAGCACGGCAGCCCCGGGGTCCCCGACGGTCGAGGAGAGGAATCGCTGAAATGAGATGAGGCTCAGAAATGGAACTGTGGCCACTGCGATTATTTTCTTCACCTCGTTCCTCAGCCTGTCTTGGTACACAGCATGGCAGAACGGCAAAGGTAGGCTAAGTATCTCCGTCATCACCGTTACCAAAATACACCTCTGTGTCATTCTGCAAACTGCATGGTTTTAGAGATGACAGCTGTAAAGCCTGTTATGTCAGGTTGACAGATGATTTGCAGACATCAAGCTGGCAGTGGGTAATTTAGGCCTAACAATAATATCATGACCATGTCACGGGACAGCAGCTGTTCCAGTGGACCTCCTCAGTTCTCTATTTGGTTGGCATCAACTGGCACCGTGCCATTGCCTACATTGTCACGGTGCGGAGGACGTGAGACATCAGTTTTATTTTGCCAAGTATTGACACCGATGTTTGCGTTTTCATAGCATTAAGAGAGCAGAGTAGATCGGTACCAGTCATCTTTTTTGACACCTCCTTGCTCATCACTCGATAATTTTAGTTTTGAATCCATCCTCAATCATTTAGAGATGATTTAACATCCCCCTATTCATTTAATGCACCAGACAGTACAGTTTGAACCACTTCCTGATGTTTAGAAACCCCAGTGCATTTTTTTTCTTCTTTGAGAACCATTTCTCATCTCAGAATAATAATTATGATATGCATATCATAATGTTTATTGTAATATAAACATTCACCATGTTTTATACCTGTTCTGGCAAGTATCTGCTCAGGCCTATTACACAATGCTCTAGAGTGTTGCTGGGCAGTAGGATGAAACAGCTCTGGCCAAGATTATTGGCACCCTTGCATTTTATGCAGATAATGTACAATATCTTCTGAGATAATTGGAAATTGAAACAACTTTCAGTCTTCCCACGTTCATCTGTTTTATTTAACAAATGATCAAACAATAAGAATACAAATATTTAAAAAAATATTTTATGGCTTCAAAATTGAAAAGTCATGATTGTCCACATCCTTTTCTAACAGTTGGATGTGTGTTTTGGGTCATTGTCCTGCTGAAGGACCCATGACCTTTGCTTGAGACAGTTTTCTGACACTGGGTAGCACATTTTGCTCCGAAATGCCTTTGGTAATATTCTGATTTCATGACGCCCTTAATACTTTCAAGACAAAGCAACCCCACAGCATTATGCAACCTCCACCATATTTGACTGTAGATAGGGTGTTCTTTTCTTTAAATGCTTCATTTTGTTGCCTGTAAATGAAATGCTGATCTGAATTGCCAAAGTTCTGATTTGGTTTCGTCAGTCCACAGAACATTTTCCCAGAAGGATTTAGGTTTGTCCAGGTGGGTCTTGGCAAAGATCAATTGGGATTTCTTGTGTTTCTCTTTCAGCAGTGGGGTCTTCTTTGGCCGCCGACCGTAAAGCCCTTCTTGGCTCAGTGTTACGACTTATGGTATGGACTGAAACCATTACCCCAGACCTCTCTAGGTCTGCCTTGAGATCTTTGGATCTCCAATGGCTCACACCAACCTTTGATGTCATCTAAGATCAGTTTTCCTCTTACCACCACGTCCTGGAGATTCTTTAGTTCCATGAGGATATTTCTTAAAGACATTCTGAACTGTGGAAACAGGAATCCCAAGGTCTCTAGAGATAGCCTTATAACCTTGTGAATGCTTATGTTTGGTTATAATAGTTTTTCTGACTTCCTCAGACAGATCTTTTCTCTGCACCATTTTCACAGACGACCAGGGAAGCAGAAAGCAGCTTTTAAATGGATAATTGGTTCATTTATAGTCAAGTCAAGAACTTTATTTGTCACATACGCATACAGGATGTGCAGTGAAATGAAAAATAATACCATTTTTTTAATACCATGTAAGAACCTGCAACCTGTCACTTTAGTCACTTAAGTGAGTTGAATTACAATGCAAATGAGAATCTATTTCCTTCAACAAAATTGATTTGAATTGTTCTAAAGGGTGTCAATAATCGTGGCCATGGCCACTTTTTAATTTTGAAACTAAAAGATTTATTTTTTATGATTGTTTGATCATGTGATGTTGTAAATCGATAGATGAATGTGTGAAGATTGAAAGTTGTTTCAATATCCAATTATTTCAGAAGACATCGTACATTATCTGCAAAAAATGCAAGGGTGCCAATAATGTTGGCCAGAACTGCTTACTTATGCCAGGGTTAATCATGTCCAGTATGGGGAGGGCTATGGGCCTTAGTGACTTGTTATCAGCAGAGTGTAAATAATTGCAGCCTTTTGATAAATTCCAAGGCAAGGCTTCATGTCCTGATTACCCAGTGCTTATCAGCTCAATGAAACAGTTTTCCTCTAAATGGAGCCCAGTCACTGCCACCACTGGAGCCGTCCATGAGTGTTCATGGCTTGGATAAAGTGACTGTGATAAGCAAAGGTCAAGTGAGGGTGTTTTGGGTCCTGTCTGCACCTGTAGATACTAACCAGTTGGTCTACAGTTAGGGCAGGGCTGTGGAGATCAGCCCCTGTAACCCTGTTTTAAAATTTCAGTTAAACTGACACAAGATAAGAAAATAATAACGTTGGCGCTTTCTTCTGTGAATTGTCTGAAATGCTGTTCATTAGGACCCTGTTTATCTGCACCTCAAACAGAGCTGTGTAATTAATCACTTCGAATTGTATATCGTGATTGTAGTTTCCACAATTAATAATATTGACATTTAGGCAAAATCTAAATATCTCTTTTAATTTAGAATGTCCATTGTAGTTGAAAATAGTCACAATATTGATTAGAAGTAATTTTGTTCCTCAAGGTGAAAAATTGTAATCAATCACGATCACAATATGTAGCAAAAAAATCGCTACATTAATTGTGGCTCTAATCGTGCAGTCCTAACTTCAGACTTGTGAACCAACCAGTCTCTGAACAAGCACAATAAATTAACATGCATTGACCTGAATTTTGTTTTTTTACTGATTGTGCCTGAAGGCTGGAATTCCTGTTACACAACATACCTGCAAATGAAAATGTTTGAACCACCTAGCTACAAAGCATTTCAGAATGTGCATGCATTTACCTTTCATACTTTCATTTCATTTTGGCCTGGAATTGTAGGCTAATACATTTTAGGGTTCAGAAAATGTTGTTTTCCAAGCAACATCAACAACCTAAATTCCCATGGAGTCTCGATAAACGTTCTGCTATAGCTACTGTTTCACAGCAAGTAGCGCTGCCCTGAGCTACCAGGGCTCAATATAATAAATTTATGACATTGCTTTGAAAATGATAGGCCTATTTGTTTAATTGAAGCTATATTTCAGCACGGACTATATATCTCTGAACACATCTGTTGAAAAGATGCAACAAGAATCACAGAAATGTTTTAGGGATAAACAGAGTGCCTGCAATTATGAGAAGGTCTTTTTGGCCTTGTAGTGGAAACCAGGGTATTGATTTGTACCATAAACTCTGGGCTGCATTGCTTTGTGTGAAGGCTACTGACACAAATCGCTGTGCTTCTTTGCTTCAAAGTTTCCCATGCATCACTGGGTTGTTATTTTGTTGAATTTTTGACTATAACGGGATCAAATGTAAAATTAGGTATCCTTGGGGAACAATGAACGTGAGATACAAACAGATCTAAACACTTAACACACTCCTCTTTGAAAGGTCATCCATTAAAACAAATGCATGCACACACTGAGCTTTGCATTCATAACCTCAGACTGGATTTCAGTGTATTAATCTCTTGGTAAATAAAACTCTAATCAGTGTGTTGCCTTAAAGGATGGTTTTACTTTGAACTTCACAAGCTTTGCACTTCTCGCACTTTACCTACGTTCAGATTCTGTTTCTCAATTGTTTCATGTCTTCATATGAAATCTTTTTATGAAGGGTTTTCTTTTTTATCTTAGCCTCTTTCATGTCTTTTTCTTCCATCAATCCTGGATGGGTTCTCCTCTTAATGCTTTCCATTGTGGGTGGTTAGTCTACTAGGCCTCAGGCATTGAGTCACACTGAAAATGAAATGTTCAAATTCTGGTTCAATGGCTGTGCACAGAGAATGTGTGTGGGAGTTTGTGTGTGTGCAGTGGGTGTGTGTAGCCTAAAGACACAGTTGGTCTGAGTTTTGTACTATTGGCTAATCTTGTGCATCCGGCAGTCACCCTTGCCTGTCTAGTTTCTGGTCACTTGACTGCTGTGAATGAGAGCTGTGCCAGTCAGCTGTCCAAACACTCCATGCTGAATGACTCTCCAGAATGTGTACTTCTCTGTCAG
The DNA here is from genome assembly GCA_900323365.1 of Monocentris japonica. NCBI lineage: Eukaryota > Metazoa > Chordata > Actinopteri > Trachichthyiformes > Monocentridae > Monocentris > Monocentris japonica. The sequence goes on along the minus strand of OOFE01034064.1, from coordinate 3,442 downwards.
AGTCTACGCCATCCCCTAGTGAGAGACTGTTCTCTAGTATCTCCATGGCTGTCTCTCAAGTACACCTTAACAATGTTGACTGGCAGGATGAACATGAATAATTCTGCTGGAGTTTGAGGTGGCTGGGAGAAGCTCAATATCATAGCTTATGTTAGCAGAAAGTCCTAGTTTGCTGAGAGTAAACCCTAACCAGCCAGACAATACTCAGTTTTTCCGACTCTTCCACTTTGAGAATTTGACTTCCTCCCAGTGTTTCTTCTCATGAACCCCTTCGTTCCCTTTCATTCCTGTTTAAAGGCATGTTTTTTTCCCCGTCATCAGATCATTCCAAACACAATGGGCCTAAAATAGCACAAGAAGGGAGAGATTACAGCGAGGGGGCAAGTGTGGAGGCAGATAAGGAGGGTGGTAGAGAACTTTGCTGCATATGAGTTAGAATGGGAGAGAATGTCCAGTTGTGCATTTTATCTTATCATTTTATCTGATATTTTTAAGTTGAGAGAGAGAGAGAGAGAGGGCAGCCTGCCAGACATATGCTATGTGGGAGAGGTGAAGAGAGGGGACGGGACAAGGGCCCATATTTTAGAAGTGAGAGGATTAGATGGGATTACGAGAAGCGGAAATGAGTGAAGGCAAAAGAGTTGTGACACCAGTCTTGATTGAGACACTAGAAGGTTTTTTTTTTTCTTCCTTTTTTGGTGTTGTGGACCTTGCCTAGACACACACACCTCCCTTCATCTCAGACGGTCCTTACTCTGTGTTTGCCATAAACAGGCGTCCCCAGCTCCGGCTGCTTGTTAGCGAATTAACAATAATCGTTCTTCTTCTCCTCGTGCTTTTCCCTCACTTCCTCAATCCCACACTGCTCTTCATTCAGTCAGAATTCCCCTGAGGACACACACATTCTCTGTCAGAGAAGAGAACAGGGCCATTGTTACGCACTAACTATTCCCTATG
>OOFE01034059.1:1746-12643 GCA_900323365.1 Monocentris japonica | reverse complement strand
AGATATATATATATATATATATATATATATATATATATATAAATACATAGTACTTCCAGGTCATGGAAGAGAGGGATATTGAATAGTTGCAAATAGAGTGATCCTAGAAGATACAATATTATATTGTATATTTGTGTCTTTGGTTTTAAACCACTGTAAAAGAGGGATGTATGTGTGGCAGTCCTGGGCAGAGCAACAGCTGACTACTTCTCAAATATCAAGGAGCGCTTGATTCAGCTTATCTGGGCAGGGAATGTTTCCACTGTTGGGGCTGTTCATGGAAGTTAAATCAAGTGCACCTAAAATATTTCAAATCTAGCTTTTGCCCAGGCAGAATGGGGCTACACTCTTTAATAAAATGTATTATTTTCAACACCTCTGTGAGTGTAGTTTGGGACAATGCCTAACTTCTTTTCAATGCATGCTGTGTTCAAATGTGTAGATAATAGACACCTTTAACACGGGTTTTGCTGAAAAATAACATGAGATGTGTGGTTTCACAAAATACTCTCATGAATGTTTTGAAAATAGCACATCCTTTTTAAGAGTGCATGCTCTATGGCAGCCCCTTCATGAAAGGCTTACAGGATCTGGAATATTGAGTTAACTCTAGTTATAATAGTGGGCCCGGCCAATGGAGTGCTAATAAAAGTTAATGATACTTGATCCATATCAAACATTAAAGAAAGCTAGAGGGAGAAATGGTGAAGCTCCAGGTCCTGATTGTGTGATAGCATTATCAATGGTTGAACTTTATAAAATTTCAAAAATATTTCTTTCAATAAACCTCTTTGAAAGCAAAACCAAGATGTCTGATGTGGTTCTTTGGATTTGTATGTGGAGTTAGTCTGTGAAGTAATTCATATTAAAGAATAAGATAATGGCTTCATTTACTGAAAAAGTTAAAACTACCAAAATGTTAGCAGTCTAAATAAATGACATATATTGGATGGGCATTGGATTGGTGGTTGACCAACTTTGTCACTTTTTATTCAGTGTTATTTTCCATTAAAAGCAGTCAAGCTGTAGTCTTCACATGTACCATTTTGCATCCCCAGTTGAATCTCTTGGTCCTTGCATCACCAAAATGCTTACTGGAGACACAAAACCATACCATCAAACACCACTTTGGCTGATCAGTTATAACGATAACAGATTCAATGGTAAGAATGGTGATAAATATGATGCGGCCTAATCACAAAAGGTATTTGAAAATGATGATGTCCCACTGTGCATAGCGTGTATGAAATGTCAGAATGCCAGTGACAGACCCCCTAAGCAGGAAGAGCACGTGAAGCCTGCAAGTGAGGTTCACCCCTTTGGCCACAAGGGGGCGCTATAAACCAAGCTTTTGACTATATAATACTATCTAATGTTTGGAAGCAATGTCTACATCATTTATAGACACTTTTATTTGACATAAACTACATTTGATGTTTTACATTGTTTTTAAACATTTATTGGCAAAGATTAATGTCACTGAGATGAAAGATAGTGATATAGAAAGATAAATAGTTTAAGGATTCATTCATTTATTTTCTTTACCAGCTTCCTATTTCATATCCCAGCATGCATTAGGAAACTACCTGGACAGGTTGCCAATCCATCATAGGGCGTTTAGGAATTTAGCCATATGAATTTCATGCTTAATAGTTATACAGAAATATACCATAAGCAGAGGCCTGTTGTTCCGTTTACCTGCTCGTTCCCCCCGGCGATTGGACCTGCACCGTCCCGTTTATCTGCTGCATCTGAATAAAGCTATACAAGCAAAATTGTTTTATTCAGTGAAATAAGTTAGAATATGACTTCAAATAATGGTTGTACTAGAATACACCATGTTCAGTTGTTACCAAGTGTTAGCCAAGAATAAATAAAACCAAATATTACATAACATACTACTTATTTAAACCTGGTCTACCCTAACGTAATCGAATACACGTAAAACGTATTTAACTCATGTCAATTGTAATTTCCTGCTTGAGTCTTTCGATTTTCTAAAATAAAACTAATTCCTCTCATCCCGGTGACATTCCGGTGATTTGGGCGGTATGGGGGGAGTCTTCCTGGACCGTGGCCGTATCCAGAGCTCGTTCCCCCCGGCGATTGGACCTGCACCGTCCCGTAAAAGGAGTCAAACTTCTCCATTGTACGCGCCAGGTGTCTGTCAAAAGTGCATTTAGTGACGACAAACGGTCGGCCTGGGATTCGGAAGCTGCGATTGGACAGAAATAACGTCACTCTGACCTGATCGCCATTTTGATTAGATAAAACGGGAGTCAATCAGTAATCTCGGATTTTGATTGGATCAGAGTTTCAACGGTTCGCTAGTTTGCAGCCACCAGGGTGCACTCACGGGAGGGCGGATCATAGTGGTGACAGCGACGCTCGGAGACACCCGACAAACTGTCAAAAAGCAGACAACTGACGGTGAGTCAACTCGAAATAAATGTTATGTTTAATCTGCGGTGTCCGGAAACGTACACTGTATGCGGTGGGCGCGGTGTTCCTCGGCGAGCGGTTGAATTTTCAGAAGCAGTGAAATGACGGTGATTTTGGATGAGTGATCTCACAGCACGCATCACAGCGATGGTGTACTGGTGTAGGCTAATGATGCCTTCAGGTGCTCCTTGTAAACTCCTACTTCACTGCTCTGACCTCGGAAATACGTCTTGCCGCACATTTAAGGGTTTTTGCTGGGATGATAACAAAATAGGCCCTGTAAGGAATGCTGTTTTGGGTGGCTGTTTTTTTTGTATAAGAAACCAAAACAGAGCACAGCAGAGCTACGTTGTGCTATGGTGGCAAAATGAAGAGAAGAATGTGCAACAGGAATGCCATTGGTGTTTTCATTATCAGCCAAACATTGTTGTTCACAACATCCCTTTACTATCAGTGGTTGACTCGCCTTCTGTGCTCTCCGCCCGCTGAACGTCGCACCTGGGCAAGCAGCTTTCATACAAATGTCCAATTCCCCCGTCATATTTACCACGTTGTTAGGTTTTTCGTGTAGGCTGGTAATAATTCCGATATTTGTGATGGCACTTGAAGGCAGCAGAAGTGCACACGGTGAAGTTGCACTGTCACAGAGAGAGGCAATGGCAAAGTTATGCAAGGAAGGTTGACTCCCCTATCTCTCCCTCTGTCTCTCTCTCTTTCTCTCTCTCACACATTGCTTCTACTGATTTACTGTCTGAACTGGCAATAATGAGAATTGAACAGAAACAGCTTATTGATTTGCAGTGTGACCATAGTTAGCCTCCATATAGCCCTCTGCTTGTATAGGCTTTTTTCATACTCAAATGGCCACTATTGTTATTATTATTATTATTAGTAGTAGTACCTACTTCTTTATCATCAGCATACTTGCCTGTTGATGATTAATCAATATTGAAGGGATACAGGCATTCTTTACTTATTTACTTTCTACTGGCACTGTCTTTTGGCCTTTATCATTCGTTATCATTGGCATCGTGTACTGCTGGCGATACAGGAAGATAAGCTTTTCTACTGCTGCACTTATTTCAATTCTGTCTGGATAAGTGCATTTGTTAAAAGGCTAAATTTAAGCATACATGTGTCATTGATACACAATAACTATTATCTAACAATAAAGCAACTACTGTGCTAACCACTAGCATAGTTAGTCGTACAACGTTTTATTGAATGAAACGTTGTATTGGTGTGAGTTGAAAACGTTCTTGCTGCATTGTGTTTCAAAGTGCAAGTTCAAGAGTGTTTCCATGAGCCATAAACTTGCTATGCACGTGCGCGGACACACACACACACACACTAATATATGTGTGTGACCTTTTCTCTGCACTGGAACATTTGAATACAGAATACAGAGAAACAGCAGCAAATAGAGGATTATCTTTGTTATTAGAGAGGAATCGCTCTCTCTCTTTCTCCCCCTCCCTCCCTCTATCCAGATTACTCTCCAATCCCCCCCAGCCAGATTACTGAGCGGGGAATAAGAGGTGGGACTGATCTCAGGCCCTGAGTTCATTATGGCCTCGGTCCAATCACATCCCTAAATGTCCCGTTGCTTGTTACTTTGCAGTACGCCAGCAGAAGTGAGCAGGTATTAGGCCCCATAGTTATATCACATAGGTCAGAGGGGTTGTGTGTCTTGTTGTTAAAAGCTGTGATGTTAAAAGTTTCACAGGCAAGCGTGCAGAGACGATGCAGCGGTGATCTGCTGCCCTGGGAATTGAATCCCACCGGGACCCGCTCTCCTATGTTTCGCCTAGGCTCGGTCCCTCCCAGCTTCCCTACTGTACTGATAAAACAAAAACATGTGCAAGAAAAAAAGAATAGATAAAAAACGTCCTGCCCCAGTGTTTTCCCCAGAAATGCTTCTTGACAAGGTGGGAAGGCCTCTGAAGCGGCCTTGGGACAGTCAACATTTCCATTGAACCCATGCTAATAAAATGTGATCAAATGTCAGAAGCCCAGGCTGATTTTGATTCAGTAATCAAGAATTCAATCAAAATAATGTATTGACCCCTATTCTGTAATGTACCACTCAAAAGCTGAATGAATGCAAGGATCAATAATCTATAAAGAACAACAAAACAACTATCTGCCATAATGTGCCTGTTTATCCATGTTGGGTCACAAATTCTTTCAGGTGTGTTGGCGGCTCCTCTAGGTCTGTTTCTTCACCTGCAATGTGAAGGTTTTATTTTGGTAAGAAGAGAGCATGTAACATTTTCCACCTTTGTAAAATGTCCCAATAATCACGACCTGGCTGTCGGTGCATCAGTATCGTCCTCTTCTGCTACTGAGTGGTAATTTCATGTTGGATTTGGGACCCCAGCTCACCTGGTCCCAGTGTCAGTTCCAGTAACTGCTATGGTTTAAACACTGACTCTCATTTTGCCTGCCTGTATCATCTCATACAACCTGATTGTACTGCAATTTGCCTCGTATTTGTTTGTATTGCGTGAGGGATGATTATGTCATTTTCCCAGCAGCGAGCGCAATTTTCAAGCAGTGGGGAGTCTACCTCTGCCAGTAGTTCATTTGGTCTTTACACTGTATCTCGTATGCTGTTAAGCAACTCTTGTGAAGAAAAGAAAGTACTTAAAAAAACATTTACAGCGACCGCATTCCATAAACTCTGCAGTACAACTGGTGCCACTAAGACCAGATATTTCCAGTGATGAAAACCCCTGAAATAGAGGAACGTCTGGTTTTCCCCACCTCTTTTAAAAATGGATAAGCCCAAGTTCCTCAGAATATTCTGACACCGATACTGGTTTCCTGACCAATTATGTCTCGGCCCACTTAATGCTGAGTAGCTACTTGCAAATACTAAATACCAGTCAGGGTAGTTTTATTTTTCTGGAAAGTTTTAGATGGGATTCTGTTGTGGGAAACGCTAAAGTTTATTCAGACTGTTCTGCACTTTATTTGTGTTAATCTAATGAAACGCCATCCTCCTGTTGGATATAGAGTATTTCAGCACTCATTTGACATTACGATGTGTTAGTACTCTAGCCTTGATTTTGCCGTCTGTCATCGATTCCAAGTCACCAATCCCAACCTGAACAAATAAGGGGACTTATTTTGACCAAAATGCCAGCACCACTTAAACAGGAACTCAAGCACTCTCAATTTCAGGGCAAATGAAGTGGCGGAGGTCTGCCCAAATCTAATGTCAGGCATTAAGCACTTGTAAGGTCAATGCTTTGTTTAGGGAACTTAACTCCAGATTTGGGTGGATAATTGGTTAATTGGCTGCTCGTAGAGAACAGAAATGTAAGAAAATGCAGCACACCGCTTCCTCTTGGTGTTTTGGAACATAAATTGTCACTCCAGTTTTGCAAGGCCATTTGTGTGTGGAGTATGTTTTTAAATCTGGTATCCATGCAGCCAAACCCAGACCCCTTGTATCATTTCAAAAATGCTTCGTAATTAATCAGAAAATAAGTTAGTATTATTTAAGTACATTTCATTTCCTTGACTTGAACTGCAGACCTGTAGTGGTGAGCCACTACAAATAAAGCTGTGTATGGGAAACACTGCTTCATATACTCAAATACCGATTCATTAAACATTTTTTATTTCAGGCATGAAAACAATGCACATATATTCTATACAACAGTCATGTTTGGATTACTGGATTATCAGATAACCTGACAGACAAGTAGTTGCAATGGATTAATCGTTGATATTGTGAGAAAATCTCAGTCTCTTTGAGTGTTTCTGATTTTGACCAGTCCGATTACCCTAGTCCACTTAAGGTGCTTATAGGGCATAAGGCCAATTCATTTGAAGGAAATAAAGTGTTAAACCTCTCGGTCTTAAGGATAAGAAGCAGTAGAATGCAGATTTACATTCAGTCATTGCTTTGGGACTTTATCCCACAATGTCGTTCCAGGATTATAGTGGAAAAGATTTAGAAGCTAGGTAGATAAGTAGATTGAAAGACATGATGAAGTATATAGTGTTTCAGTAGTCTAGTCTAGTTCTCAGAATTGGCATCAGCCACTGCAGGGGAATAGAAACCGTTTCCTCATCTCACTACACCACAACACCAACACCAATGATTTGATTTACTGTTCATGCCTCACGTGTAGTCTGTATGATCTATAACTGACCATGAGTTGTAAAGGAATACACAACTTAAATAATTCATTAACTTCTTGCTCAACTTGCAATTATAATTTGTGGCTTGGTCATAGTTTCACCTCTATCTATACAGTATTTATTTTTCTACAGTGCACACTAACGTTTTAGCAGACTGAGTACAGTTTTCTCCACAGGTTCTTAGGTTGATTTGTGGTGGTGGCAGGTCAAGATAGGGGTCAAATAGTAGAAATAGTAGAATAATTCATTACCTGGGTTCTCCAGTTGAAAGACAGTCTCTAGGCCACCCTCCCAAAAATGATATATTAATAATATGATAGGTTTATGACATGTTTGAACAAGTAAATTAAGGAGCTTATTGACAAAAAAAGTTGGTGTTGACTGTATTGCGTCACAGACTAGACTTTGTGTCCTGGCATTCTGCTCTGCAGCTTTTGGCGGAAATTGTTCAAGTTCGCAGTTGTAGACTGAGTTTTCCTTATTGTTCAGAATAATGGTTGTGGGTTTTAAATTAGAGTAGATTCAACTTTATTGTCATTGCACAGAGTACAAGTACTGAGACAACGAAATGCAGTTGCAAATGGAGTGGTATGCCCCTTAAATAACTACACAAGTCCCTGACAGCCAAAACGGTTAGCAGGCAGTCTGGAGGGTAAGTTGTCATCGACCTCTCCAGGACTTCCTAAGCAGGGGTAATAAAAAAGTGACTTACAAAAGAATGCATTCATTCAGAAAGCACTGGATCTCACATCTTTGAGCGTTTTGGGTTTTGTCCTGGAATGTGAGTGATTAGACAGAGAGAGAATGACAGAGGGCACAGAAAGGAACCAACTTTGTAGTTTTTTTTTTTATAGGTCATTTCTGCTGTTCCTTCCCTACAAAGGGCAAAAGTGATAGGAGCTGTCAAATAAGGAGTGGAAAGGCATACCTTCTTCTTCTTTCTCCAAATTGTATTCTTATTCAGACTGACAGATGCCAAGACGAGCATTATGGGATGTTATTATGATTGACATTGAAGAACATCAGTCAGGCGGATTTAGGTCTGCTTAGATAATAAATGACCTTTGAAATCTTGAGGCTTTTAGGAACCTTTTGGCATTTGGTGGCATTTGTAGCATTGGGTCCCCTACAGATACGTGGTTGGGAGTCCTGGTTTCACCCAGGCAGTCCGGGTTTAACACCTGGTATGGGAAAGAAATCCAGAAAAAACTTCCATGTCTTAACATAGTAGGTTACTTTTATGGCTGCACCAGAAAAATGATGGTCTGACGGTATTGCAACTACAATCAGAAATTGATTGATTTGTTATCAAAGCTTTTGGGTGGCAGAGAGGCTGAGTTTGATCACTGCGGCAGCCAATGTGTCCATCAACAGCCATGTATCCTGTCAAAGTGTCCTTGTGCAAAGACACCAAACCCCTACCTGCTCACTCATGGTAAGCTGCTCTGGATAAGAGCATTAACTAAAAGCCTAAAATGCAAAATTTAATATAATTCATATTTCAACAGCTCTGTTTCAGAAGGTTGTGGATTATACCTCTGTGAGATGGTAGGTGAGCAGGTACCATCTGGGTTGAGGCTAAACCATTGCCTGCTCCAGCCTGAGTCTTAGCAGGCCCAATAGTATTTCCAATTATTTTATCCTGGTAGCGTAATGCCTGGTATTCATGTGAAATCCTGTAAGGAAAAATTTTACTACACACATGGGACAGATTTTCATTATAGTCTAAAAACCCCACATGCTTGCTTGGATTATCATTTTGGAGGAAATGCTATAAATGTTGCTAGAAAAACAGTATTTGGGCTTTTGAATGTTTGAATGGGATCAATCTTTAAATGGGAATAAATGCATCAATGTAGGAAGAAAGAATGGAAGAAGAAATAGAAGACAGAGGGAATGGAACAAGGGGGGGGGAGGAAGGATAATGGGGCAGGAGGCAAGACAGCAGGATGGAAGGGAAGATGGAGGGAGAAATGACCGTAGAAAGGGAGGGGAGGAAGCAAGCGAGCAAGTCAATAAGAGACCCTCAATCCATGTCAGCCTGTGGAACTTCATGTACAGACTGAGTGGAACTTAAGTGCTCTTGATTCCCCCTCCTTCCTCTGCACCCGGCCTCTTATGAGAAGCTGCCTCCCCTTTGGATAATCTGCTCCGATCTCATTGCCTTATCCTCATGGCTGCTTACCGTGACTAGGCTGCATTCAGAGTTGGCCTTTTCTTCATAAAGCATCAAGGAGGGGAGAGTGATGATGCACCCTATACAAAGCAGCTCATAGAGTGTAGTGCTGATGGTTATTTATTGGACACTGATGCAGTATAAACTGTGTTTGAGTGGAGAAAACAACTTGTTAACATTGGAGTTGCACCTCCTTTTGTACAATCCATGTCTTGTCTACATCTTCCTTTCATGACTAAAAAGAACAAAGTTTTGTTTCTGATGTTTTGCACACTGTGTATATATTGTATCATAAATGACCTTAACCCAGAAGCTAATCAAAGTTCAGTTTGGGCATTTTCCAAGTAAGAGTCAAGGTTAAAATTTGATGCAGGAAAGCTGATCCCCACTCAAGCAGTCAGGGTCACCTTCCCTGAGGAGCAGCATAAACGCTGTAGTCTTCAAGGTCAACAGGGTAGTTCATCCCAGCCTCTGTCGAGGATCCAGGAAGTGCAGAAAATCCATCATCCATTTCCTCCTGTGCTCCCAAACAATGCTTTCCCTGCTGGCTGTTTGGTCTGCTCCCAGCATGAGACCAGAGCTGCACTGTGAGGGGAACTGCCTTTTCAATTTTGCCTTCTCTACTGGCCAACCTAATAAGATTGTACTTTTTTTTTCTTTTTTTTTAACCAGAGAGGGTTAAAAAAGTTGAGTGAAAAAGCTGAGTACGCATGCTCTTTGTCGGCACCACCCTGTTAAACACTTTCACTCCGGGGAGTTGTCCACGATCTACTGTTGGCTGCTGAGCAGCTCCAGGGCAACAGTTGGGTGGCACGTACCTTGCCCAAGGACACCTTGACAGTATTTGTGGAGAGAAGGGAGAGTTACCCATTCAGTTTCCATGCCCAGTTTTTACCCAATGGTTCAGAAATATAAACCAGGAACTTTCCAGACACAAGCCAGGCACACCGGCGCCGGAAGTAGGGGGGGCCAAGGGGCCATTGCCCTCCCCACTTTTCCCTCCTCCCACCTTCTTTTTAAGTCGCGAATCACTGTATCCCCTCAAATGCCCCTATATTGCAACACTTACGGTAAAAGACGTTTCAATCGTTCCCGTCCACTCTAAGACATGAGGTAAAATAAAGCATAGACATAAAGCAGGCAAACATAAAACGGAAAGAATATTTACATTTTAATCCAATCATAGAGGACAAAATCAAATGCATACAGTGTTCATTGCAACCAATAAAACTGTTTCAATGCTGTGACGTGTGTTACGTGTGTTAAGTCTGTTTGAGCAGTTAAGCTAGCTGAACTAACCTTAACTATCAATATTGCAAATATGCTTCTGCAAACATCAAAAAAATCAGTGCATAAGAAAGGAAAATACAGTCAAACAAAACTGAACTTCAACATCCCTGACGTCCACAACTCTGTTGAAGCCTGGCCCTTCAACCCTAGAACCAGCGCAGCGGCAGCCAGAAGAACCCCAAAGCAGCAGCTCTGTGCCCGCTGAGACTGTCAAAACCACCGGCATTGAACCGAAACAAGCTAGTGCTGGCTCCGACTGCGTGGAGGGTTGTTAAAGGACTGAAACGCAGCTAATTATAGACAAAAAGGAGACAGTTGGATCGTTTGGCCAAAGTGAAAGGTACGTCAATGCAGAATGGTACAAAAATGGAGAGTGGTTAATTCTTTGCAAAACCAGCCTTCTGTGAAATAAGCAGATTTGCTGCTGTCAAACAGCTTGTAACTTTCTCCAAATGTGGAGATCGCGGCTTTGTAAAGTCCAGAATTAATAACTGGAAAAAGTGCCTAAGATGTATTATACCGCCACCCTGTGGTGCAAGCAAGCTATAGTTACTCCGCAGAAGTTTAGTGAGAGTCTCTGGTCTATCTCCCGCTACACATGCACACATTCACACACACACTCGCACTTTTTGGCCCCCGCAGTTCTGAAATGAATCCGGCGCCTGTGCCTCTCGGCTACTGTCACTCTCATTACGTTGTATTGCAACTTTGATGTTGGGAAGACAGGGAGTTGCGCAGGTATTGATTAATGCACTTATAGACTAGGTGTAATTCTGTTTGAGTTGAAAATGGAGCCCAAGTATTTTATCTAATTGAAGTGCAGGACAGCAATGC
>OOFE01034044.1:0-14216 GCA_900323365.1 Monocentris japonica | reverse complement strand
TGCCGCTCACTGGATATTTTCTCTTTTTCGGACCATTCTCTGTAAACCCTAGAGATGGTTGTGCGTGAAAATCCCAGTAGATGAGCAGTTTCTGAAATATTCAGACCAGCCCGTCTGGCACCAACAACCATGCCACGTTCAAAGTCACTTAAATCCCCTTTCTTCCCCATTCTGATGCTCGGTTTGAACTTCAGCAAGTTGTCTTGACCACGTCTACATGCCTAAATGCATTGAGTTGCGGCCATGTGATTGGCTGATGAGCTATTTGTGTTAACAAGCAATTGAACAGGTGTACCTAATAAAGTGTAGATCATTGCCTTCATTGTCACTGTGTTTGAGAGTTTCAGTGTTTCAGTACAACATCCAGAGACCTTTCGTATTACTTTAGCTGTCCTCTGTGAGAGCCTCTTGTCCTCTTGCGCCCATTGAAATTTAAAACTTCTGCTGATAGTCTGTGCACAGGCAATCTCCCATCGCCATGGCAGATCACCTATCACTAGAGTGAATGCACACTCACCTCAGTCAGGTTGGGCTACAGCTAATTTCATTTAGTGTTCATAGGGGTCTGAAATGTTCTCATTTTGTTCCTGTGATACCTCTTTGACTGAACGGCACAACTGTGTACTTTTGCTTTTTTTTACCAAACACTTTCTATGTAAAATGACAATGTATAAACACTTGATATACAAATGTGTACAGTATGCAAAGAAGTCGCATTCATTTTCTTTATTTTAGGAGACTTTATTTAGGAAAACGTGTTCTCTTCAATAGTTGATGCGTTTGGATTCTCACCTGTGACTTTTTCCCCCTCCACCAGAGAAACTGGCCCAGGCTAAAGAAGAAAACCTAGACATGCACCAAGTGCTGGACCAAACCCTCCTGGAGCTCAACAATCTATAAAGAGAGCTCTGCCTAGCCTGGCGAACAGTCATAAACAGAGAGCAAGACCAAAAAACAAAAAGCTTTAAGCGCGCAAAGCTCCCAGATGCATACTTCTACATTCTCCACCATACTACAACAATACTAATATGTTATTGTGTAGTATACGAAATAACCACTTGAGTGACAAAATGTCAAGATTTGTCAGTTCAGTAGTAAAACAACCAATTATTGACTTTATATTATAAGCTTTTTAAGATTAGATTAAGATTTTCAGATTATATGAGGGATGGGTTGAGGTGAAATGGACAAACTGTTACTTTTATGTTTTTGTTCATGTTTTTTCCCCTTGGTTGATAAACTTTATTACACACCAGTGTCTTTTTACACCCAAAGCATGGGGCGGTATTCAAGTGGTATTCCCTCCAATAAGTATTACAATAAGTACAACAAGTACTGTATTAACAAGTGCTTTACTGTTAAAATGTGCCACTCATTTATTTGATATGGGCTACATTATTTATTAAATAGGCTACTCAAACTTGGAAAGGGGCTGCCATTTAGCTTGTTTAAACTAGTTAAACTATGTGATACCTCAACATTCTGAATTAAATTCCATTTTTATTAGTTATGATTATTAAATCCTCTACCAGTAATTTTAAACCGCTAATAGACCAATCAGGATAGGATTTCTGACTTTGCTTTTACTTTTGTGAGTTGTTGTGGTAACATCCTTTGAATTTGGAATGAATGTAGTTAATATAATAATATAATTGCAAGATATGTAATGTGGCTTTTTACAATGAGGTTGAGAAACATCTATTTGTCATAATGTTTTTAATCACCCTGTCAGAAAATTGGACTAAAGATACATAGATAGATAGATAGATACTTCAATCCCAGGGGGTAATTGATTACTGTTGTGATTTCTGCAAATGCTGTAGTGCTAATGATGATATTGGTTCCTCTTAACTGAAGGAAGGCAGTTGTAGCTCTTTGTTTAAAACAAATAAAAGACTAAAGGCAACAAGAGGTGTTGTCATGATTTCAGTCTCTGGTTTGAGTGAATTTCTCTGTGCCATATGTTATATTGTATATACGTAATAATTATATTAATTTCAGTAATTTACACAATTCAGTAATATAATAGTATAAAAAAAGATTAACTATTTACAATAATATTATGGTATGATAAAGTAAGTGTAAGTGTCACCAACACAGCTCATCTACATGGCCTCTTGGCTGGGTAGAAATGGTTAGTTTGCACGAACGGTGATAGCCCCTATGTCTGAACAGAAAAAGAAAAGGGCGTCACCTACAGAAACTCAAACCTCTTAAACAGAAAATCCAAGGAACATTACTGGCCACACTGTTTAGCAAGTGATCTCTGGGAAGTGAATTACCAAGATTTTGTTTTTGGGCATTTTTGCCTTTATTGGGGGAAAGAGAGGAGGGATGACATGCGACAAAGGCACTGGGCTGGATTTGAAGCAAGGACGTTGCGGTTACATGGTACATGCCTTGATGATCCACCCAAGGATTACCAGGTAGGTAGGTAGGTAGGTACTTTATTAATCCCCGGGGAGAAATTTCTTTGTTACGGCAGCCAAGAAATAGAATAACACAACTAAGAATAAAAAATTATGGTAAGAATAGGAATAATAAAAAGAAAGTATGAAAATAATGATGAAAAATAAACTATACTATGTAAGATGTGAGATACAAATATGGAAAATATACCTTGTTAAGAACTAGGAATACTACATCTTAAAACACACTATTTAGGTAAAGCAAGTCTTAAAACATGGAATGTTACAACTAGGAAAAGCATGTGTTGAAGCACCCATTTAAGAACTAGGATGAGCATGTCTTATAACATGCCATTTAAGGTGCTACTTTCTCAAAATTAAGACCACATTTCCCATAACCCCTCCTGTTGCATCAGAGAATATTGCTATTTATCCCCACTCCCCCTCTTTGGTGTTTATTTGAAGAAGAAGAAAAAAGGAAAAGAGTTGATAACAGACGTTGAAAACAGTGAATTTGCATCCTGAGGAGGTAAGCTAATGTCAACTATGCAGGTGTAATAGTGGAACTGGAACTGAAAGTTGTGTATTATACAGTGCCCTTGAAAAGTATGGGAACAGCAAGTTCAATTTTCAGATTTTAGCTTATTTTTACACTAAAAACATTTGGGTTTGAGATCAAAACATGAACATGAGACAAGAGGTCTGAATGTCAGCTTTTATTTCTTTATTTTCATGCATATGTTTCACAATTTTAAAACGGACCCCTTTGTTTTCACAACTGTCCGTGGGCCTTATTCACGAAATGCGTGAATCAATTTGATCGTAAAGCGTTCTTACAAACCTTTTTACAAACATAGTCTGATTCATCATTTTCTTCATATCTGAATATGTTCGTTGATACGATCAAAACGTACGTGTGTTTGGAAACGTGGGAATTTGTTTGTGTGTTTGGAAACATGCGGCAAGGCTCTTAGAATGGCTTATTCTTTATGAAAAATCAATTGCAGTAGTGCCAAACCTCATTAACAACAAAATGTTTCAGTGGCCTTGTAGAAAAAAAAGGCCTAATAGGCTGCAATGGCGTATTTGCCGAATTGTCCTTATTCATAACAATACAAGATTATCAAACTTGTAATGGGTTGATCACGTGGACTGAACGCCTTACAAATACAATTACATAGTCCTACAATCTGATGAAGATGCAGCCTCAATATGATCTGTGTCCAACTCCAATGCCGACTGGACACCAAACATAGAGGTCTCTCCTATTATGGAATTGATCCTCTGATCCATGTCGGATAGCGCCACAGTGCGCCATCCTCCTGTGGCTGATAATATGCACCTAATTTTCCTTATTCTATTTTGCAATCTAGTTTCGTGTCGAACCATTTATTTTTTATCTCAGCAACGGTGTATGTTTCTGCTGAAACAGCATTGACAGCATTAATAATTTCTTGCCATGTTTTACTTTTATCAGTTCTTGTGACTCCGCTGCTTATGATTCTGAAACTGTTGTTTTTTTCTTATGCACACATGCACACAACACTTCAATTTCGGACTCTGCAAAGTTCCTCTTTTCTCTCTTTTCCCCACGGTTCACTTGCACATGACCCTTCAGTCTATACGCGCATCCAATTTACGAACGATTGGCATTCATCAAATATACACCTGTTATACGCACATAAATATGACAAATTTACAAAAATTTTAAGAAATAAATTGCTAATGAAAATGTATGAATCCAAACCAATAAACACTGCAGACTGGCATTGCGCACACCCACCAAATGAAATCTATCAATGGAGCAGCAGAACAAAAAACACCACTCATTGTAATTTGGCCTTGGTCTCTCACTCACTCTCACACATAGTGAAGTTTTACACCATCTCAAGAATGAGCGGTGTATTGGCTGGGCGGAGTTTACTATTAAATCAATGTAAAATAAGCCCTGCTACATGACTATTTTTGCCCTGGGAGGGTGTAATTGTGTAACACGGATACATTATAGGGCTTGGCATCAATGGCATCTCATGAGATAATGTAGTCTACACAGCTAGCTAAATTACTTTTGTGCAGTGCATCAATTGCATGTTGTTTATGTTGTCCGGCAAATACCAATAACAATGAGGTTTTGTCATTAAATTCTCTGAAAATATAATTATGGTTACCATTTCAATTGATAGTCCTTTGCCATTAAAAAACAACTTTTGTTTCAATGCCAGTTTTCACTCTGAGACTTGAAATTCCTTGCTTTATTGAGTGCCCTATGGTTCCCATAGTGATGTTAGTGCAACATATCTAGCGATACTGTTCCCACCACACCATTAAAACATCTATTTTACTGTGTGATGTGTTGCAAGATAAGAAATTAATGTATTGTAAAAGGCCCCTATGAATGATTTTTTTCAGTTCATGAGTATTCTGTGCAAAGATATTAGTAGTTTGGTGTGACAGACCACATAAAACAGCCAGTGTTTTTCCCGCTGTTGATGAGACGAAGTGGCTGTGGCTATCATAAGCTTCATTAAACCATTAAGCTTCATTGACCATCAGTAAACTCCAATAAGACATAATGTCTGAATTAGTTAATATTTGATTCCAGTGATCAGTCCTAAAATTCATTGATATAACCTAGATTTGGTCCCCAGGGCCATTAGCGTTTCCATAGCTTACAAATTGGATAATTCTGACTTCATGCTCTTGCAGCTAAGCGGTACATTCAAATGGCGTCCAAGTACACCAAAGGTTATCAGTTTAGGAAATCATCAATTTGTACATCGATGAAAACTTCAACTATCCTGGGATCTCTGTCTGTAAAGATCTCCAATCCTGAGTAATCGTCATTTATGGCACTTTCGAACCGCTTTTCACCAACCGGATCCCCGTTAGCTCTATGGCTCCTGCTTCGATATATTGGAGGTTTAAAAGGTGATTGCATTGGCCGGGAATTGAACCCCGGCCTCCCACGTGGCAACCAAGAATTCTTTAGCTAAAACTCCCTAAACCAAATCCCATTCATTCTCTATGGTAGTTCTAAAACACTACGGATGTAATATATTTCCGGCCACAAAATGGACATCTATGGACTTGTGGCGCAATTTTGAATTTGCTCTGACCTGAAAAATGTGTGTGTGTATATCTAGTCAGGGGTGTGTAAAGAAAGAAATTCACTGCATATACTGTATGTGCCAAATAAAGTTAATTTCATTATCAGAGTCAAAATTTGTATGACTAATAGTGACACTTGTTCACTGTCATCACTGAGTGTTCACCATACATTAAGTGATTTCTGTTATAGAATATAAAAATGCCACAAAGGAAATTATCAAGACGGAACTTAAATGTGTTCGTGGTTTCCTCCATCCTCATATTTGTGGTGCACTTCCGTAGTGTCGTGTGGTGAGTCTGCATCGATGTACACTTGCTGTTGGAGGCTTTTATAGCCCCTCCCACTCCCCGCTAGCTGCTTTGGGATGGCCCTAAATGGGGCAAACCCTCCACATGAACGTGCAAATGGAGACAGAGTGGAGAGGGCGAGGGCTTAGGAGGTGGAATGGGTTTGGGCCATCGTGTCATAAGGAAGGGTGTCACCTCTCCTGCCGTCCCTCCTGACCCACCTGCAGCTTCAAGTTCCTCTTCCTCTCTCTCCAGCCACCTCCCAGTCCCTCTAGTCTCCTCTCTGTTCTGTGTTGTTTCAGGTCCTGTCATACCAGTCATGTCCACCAGGGTTCCCAGTGTGTTCTGCCACGACTCACCTGTTACACATCTGCAATCAAATCAACCTCGCCCCTCCCCTGACCAGCTGCACTCCATTACTCATCAGTCCCTAGCAGTACATATACCAGTCAGTCTCCCGGTGTTGTTGCCAGATATCTGGTGGTCCATGGTTCTGGCTGCTGGTTACGCTGTGTCCTGTCAGCTTTACATCTCAGTAAAGGATTGAACTCACTCATCATCTGCCTCCTCTTGTCATCTTGGTCCAAACATTCTTTCTTACACTCTGTTTGTTGGTCCTTCAGTGATTTATTTCCGCGGAGTTGAGAGGAAGAAAATGTTTTCTTAAAAGCAGCTACAACATGCCTTGAAGAGTTTCTGAGGATCCACATCTACCTGTAGTTTTCTCAATACTCTTCTCTTTTCTTTGAAGGACAAGCGAAGTGATGTGATGACCTGGCGGGGAAAGGACATCATTGTTTTGTTTCACTCCATCATCCTCTTGTTTTAGTGAAAATGGGGTGGCGGTGTCAGCGAGAGCGCTGTGTTCTCCCTTTGTCTCAGGCTGAACGGTTTCCTTGTGAAGCAATGCTCATCTGGCGAACGCCTCTAAGTCGTGAAAAGAGAGCTGATGTATATATATTTTTTTCCATGTCCTCTCCAATTCCTTTTTATTCTTCCCATTGATTCCTATCCCTCGCTGCCGTTCCCCAAGGGAAGAAATAATTAAAATGATACCTGGGGTTGAGGCAGTTTAGCAGCTCCTAAAGGCAACGCAAAATAATGATACTAACCTTAAACGCTGGTTATTGTTTAATGTTGAAGAGGGATGATTGGAGGAACACTGAAGGTAAGTCAGAGACAGCAATCAGCTGTTGATCACCATGAGTGATCAGTGGTGGACATTAAAGGGACCACCAGACAATAAGCTTCAGATAAGCAATGAGAAGTCATGCGGATCCAGATAAAAATGAAATTTAAAGTTTGGTGTCCCGGTTAAGAGGCATTCATCATCTTGAAGAATTTCAGAGCAGTCCGGCCGGACATCAAAGATGGCTTTGCAAAATGCCACAACAATTTACACAAGCAGAAGCTGATGCTCAGCCAGCGTTTGTGCAAACGGTACATTTGTCAGTGTTGCAAGCCGCTGTTTGCCCTGGCATTGGCATGGCTGCTGTAGACGTTTGTACAGTGCAGCCCCCGTTGGAGAATCATCATTCTAGTCCAGGCTCCTCTCTGTTTGCAGATAAAATTATTCATGACATTATCATTTCCCCCGATTACTTTGACTCCAATATTCACATCCAGCAGACAGTTTGACTACAGCTTTATGTTAGAATAATATGTGGATGAACAGAGGGTAAATTGGGTTGAGGATCAGCCAGAGCTACCCATTACTGGAAAGACATCAACATGCCCTGTTTTAGGCTGCTGGCAAAACTTCTACCACTGTTGGTGTTCTTGAATGATGGAGAAAGAGAAGTTAAACCTAGATAACATTTGAATGGACGCAATTTTCACCCACCACAAGGTAACTTGGAGCGTTTCTTCACCCACTCACAGTGTGTTTTGAAGTATTGCTGACGTGTCCTGAGGAAGGCCTTAACAAAAGCTTTTCTTGTGAAATGCTTTTCATTCGTCTGTCTGTCGGTCCTGAAGGATAACCATAGGTGAGTGTCTCTCAGGTAACGTGTGTTCCAGTGCCAGTTGAGTTCCCTGGTATTTGTCGCAGTCTCTGAGGTCAGGATTTTGCCTGTAGCACTGCATTAATGGGACAATAGCAGCTGCTCGGAGGTGACATTGGCCCTCCAGTGCCTCTTCCCCCAGGGGCCGAATCCTCTTCGCCCAGCCTCAACATCCTCTGTCTGAATCACTGGCTCCTGTGGGAGCAGATAGGAAATAATTTTTGTTGTCATTAAAGTGAGTTCCCCCTTTTATTTTTTTGTCTCTCAGCATCACTGTGGTGTTCCTCACTGCTCTTCCCAGAGATCACCTGTCAAACAGTGTGTCTAGTACTGTGACATCTTTCTCCTTTTCTATTGGAGTTTGGGTTTCTGTAGGCGCTCTTTTCTTTGTCTGTTCAGCCATGGTGGCTATCGCTGCTCATGCTAACTACTGCAATGTAAAACGCATCACTTCCTGTCTCCAGAAGAGCATCAGAGAGGAGCAACATGGAAATATTTATATAAAACATCACCAATTATTTCTTTGTTTCTGTGATCCAATTGATTGATCAAGTTGATTTTCCATTTAAGGTGAGATGTTTTCTCAGCTGTATGATCTGTATTTTGTCATTTTTATACATGCAGGTATGCCATGTGTGAAGAAACCAGGCATACAGACTGTAAAGACTATCCCTTATAAGCCATGGATAATGATTAAAGGATCATTTCTGTTTTTTCCATGAGGATCACAAAAACTGCAGCAAATAAAGAGAAATGGAGTTTTGGGACAAAATAGTGTTGTGGCGAAATCCTTGGACAAATCAATTAATTATCAGCCTAACAATTAATCGACAAGTAATGATTACTTGATGCTAAATGTGGATGTTGAACTGAAACATTCTGCAGTTGTCACTTTTCCTCCAGAGACAAACAGGACCAACCCTGGAAAACAGCATGTTGCCATAGGAGACCCGTTCCAGGTACAGCACCAGGTATCCATCTGCAGTCTACTGCTGCCAACTGTATTACTACTACAACCTGATACTCTAACAGATCCCACCTTCATGTGCACTGGTTTGAATGTGGACACGTTCGTGCGATGGGTCAAAAACCATGAAGGATTGAAACCAGACATCTGAATTGAAGAATAACTTGCCTCTGCCCAGTGGTAATAGCCCTATTTCTGCTATTCCTCCCATAAACCAACAGCTGCTTTCTCATCTTCACATCACTTCTGTTTCCTCTGTCTGAAGGAGTTTAGTGGAGGAGGGGGGGGGCTCGCTGTGCAGAGGCTCAACTGAGGCGAGAGATTGAATTGAAATATCTCACCACAGTTTTGAACATGTAGAGAGGCTGGTGTGGCGCCGCAGCACCCCCCCTTGATTTATTGTGTTTACAGTAGCACTGGTTCAGTGTTATCCTCTGCACCACTGCAGCACACTGCTTGGCATGCAGATCACTACGTCAAGCCTCTGCCTGCCTCTCTCTCCCTCTCTCTCTCCATCATGGTTTCCCTTTATTTCTTTCTCTGTCATATTTCCTTTCTAGTCCTATTGGCCTGGCAAAGCTCTGAGTTCCATCCATCCTCTCTCTCTTAGACTCGTTGCCTCCTGTTCCATCATGTCTCTGCCCACTGGGTGAATATTAGCACTTCATGCATTCAGAGGACCTGTGGTGTATTTTCATCCACCACCAAGAGAGAGATTAGACCAGGGATGGTTATGAAATATTCATGCTTATATGAAGCTCTGGTCTTCATCGTCCTCGTCCTCCCTTCCCTCCCTGTGCTTACATGTTTTCAAGACAAATGAAATTACTGGTGTCTTCTTCTGCTGTGCTCTATAACTCATGGGGAAGGACTGGCTGGTGAATGTCATCTACCATCACCATCTAAGACCCTGCTGTGTTTGTGAAAGTCTGTCATGATCCTTTTTGTTGAAAGTTCTTCATAAATAAACTTTACTTAAGCCAACCTTTCACAAGAAGTAGAGAATGAAGGACCAGATCAGCGATGCCAGTTTCCTCCCAACCCTCTTGACCAATGCCAGAGTTGAGACACATAAGCTGCTAGAGCACAGGCCTCTGTCTGCCCTTTTGTCTGACCTCTGTTTGGCTTCTGACCTTACCTCAGTCTCCCTCCACTCCTCCCACTTTCACCTCCCTTCCTACCCTACTCGGGAGGAAGCCAGCCCCAAAACCGCAGCACTACTCACACTCAGCAAGTTGCTGATGACTGAATTTCACTGAGAGGGCTAGCGGGAGCTGGAAGGGCTAGCGGGAGCTGGAAGGGTTCCCATCCCACGAATGGAAACATCCTATTTACCCAAATTAAATTCTGGTGCTTGGTATGGACACAATAACACAGGAAGTGAGGAATCGAAAGAGTGAAATCCAAACGTTAGAACTTCTCCTCTCTTGTAACTTTGGATTCTTTTGGTATAAAGTATCTTGAGATTTAAACTGATTTGATAAATCAGCAAATGAAATGGTAGAGGATAATTTGTGAATGGAGTAGCGTGGCCTTAACTGATTGGATGGGAAGCACACGGTTTAGAAACAGTTACCTCTAGTTTCCATCTGGGGCCGCTAACATGTAAAGCTTCTTAGTGCAGCTTTAATACCAAGACATAAGACTTCTCTCATCCTCCCCTTACAAGAGGACAGAAGCCCTGCCCCACCATACTGTCCACTCCCCAGGTACAGCGGCTTTCTTCTTCACCTTCATGTTTTCCCTGTCGGAGGGTTTGTTGGGGCGTGTACTGACTATGTATCTGGGTGGGATGACATGAGGGATCACACCACAGCAGGACAGCTGGTACTGGCGGCAAAGCTCCGTGGGAGGCGATGGTCTTGGCCTCAGTCAGGTCCTCTGGGTACAGGCTCCCTGCTGAGCATGGATGAGACAGAATGAGCCAGACATTTACCTTGATTTACCCAACCAGTCTTCTACTGGTTCCACTGGGAGCTGACCAGTACCAGTTCAAAACAGCATCCATGTTCTAACTCACTCTGTTCTTCACTGAATGAATGAATTCAAGGCTTTCTCCAACAAGCTACCCACCACACTTTTCATGAATGCTCTTTTCTCCTCACTTATTCTTCTGCTGTGAACAATGTTCTGCCAGGACACAGTGAGGGAGGGAGGGAGGCATATCTTCATCCTATTGGTCCAAATTAAATCCTGGAGTCGGTTTGGTCACTGGTGGAAAATCTTCTCCACACAGGAAGTGAGTGATCCAGACTGAGGAGGGAAATCCAGAAGTGTCTCCTAAACAGAGAATGATGGACTCACCAACGTTAGATCTTTGGCTTCTTTTATATGAAGCATCACAGACCGGTTTACTGATGTCACCCCACAGGAATTCTGGGTAACAAAGTTCAAATAATTCAAACAGTTGATTCTGCCATGCAGGGCTGCAGCTTTAAGAAATTGTTTTTAATTAACCTTTGTTAACCAGGTAATTCCAATTGAGATTAAAATATTTTTCAAGCGAGACCTGGCCAAAGTAGTGAACAGAAAGGAGGGAGGGTCCATAGGCATCATCATACTAAAAAGCATTGACGATTTTCAATAGTCTCTCTCTCTCTCTCTGTCTCTTCTCCCACCCCCCCACGGTGTGGTCAGCCTGTAAATATATCAGTGTCTGAGGCCTTGAGGCTGATCAACTATTGATGAGGAGAACCTCTGTGTGTGTTGGGGTTACAAACCCTGAGGCTTGGCCATTTCCTAGCTTTGGCATTGCAGGCCACCCAGGAAAAAGTCATTGTGTCACTGTGCTTTTAGGAATCAGTCACTTTATTTTCCAAGTACAATAAAAGTGCAGGGGACAACAAAGACAGTAACACATGGACAAAGACAAGATGCAGCACAAAGAGACATTATTGGAGTTATGATGATGAAAACATTAAGTGGAAGATAAAAAGCTGCACCCATTAAAAATCATTGTAATTTAGTATTGTCAGTTACAGCAATAGAGAACTTGTATTTGTACAGGAGCATTATATCAGCCGGATCAAACCATTGTAATCAAAGTAAATGATGTTTTTTGTCTGAAGTCTGGGACGGAGGGCAGAGGGCATCCTGTATCTGCCTCATCAGTTCCCTATCCCACCCACGCCACTTGTCCTAATGCGATAAGCTGCTTTATAATGAGAGCTCAGTTGCTACAGATTGGCTGCGCTAAATGCCAGCCTGGTTTGACATTTGGCTGTTTGGTGGCCCGGTGGTGGCCTCGGCAGAAGAGACGAACACACATAACACTGACAGTGAAGGAGACAAAACCACAATTTAAAGGGCAAAAGAACCACATGGAAATAAAGGGAAACTATTACAAATGTCATCATGTGAGAATGTGATGAACAAACTGCTGCAATTAGGAAGCATGTCACATTCAAAGACGAAACTTATTTATAGTAATAATCCTCCTCATGTTCCTCTAGATCTCTGTCCTCTCCTCTCTCTGATCTCTGGACCTCAACAGTGATCAACCTCTACCAGGTCATGAAGCTTTTCCATCTGCTGTTCTCAACACCTGGTGTCAGGTAGGTCTTTCCTGGGAGAAACCCTCTGGAGACAGGAAGTGATGCGTTTTATGTTTCAACAGAAGAAGAACTGGGTAGTTAGCATGAGCAGCGATAGCCACCATGGCTGAACAGACAAAGAAAAGAGAGCCACCTACAGGAACTCAAACTCCATCAACAAAATCCAAGGTAACGTCCATTATGTCCTATTGGTTCAGAGTTGGTGCACGAGTCATGTGACCAGCAGACCAGTCACTCCCTTTGGAGAAGCACCTCCCATTAATTCAGAGAAATTAAATTCTGTAGGAGAAACAACAAAGATCCCACATCCTAAAAGCTGTGCCATTTTTTTTATTAATTTGTATTGTTTGTTCATTATAACACGCTAAACTGTGCTTTATCTAATTCAATATCAAGTGCTATAATTTAGAAATGGCTTGAGGCCAAAGATTTTGTCTGTATTGGAAACAACATCAGGCTGAATCAAGGAAGCTGCTGTCTTCATAGTGGGTATTGATGTAACCTGGTGGCTGCTGAGAAAAACCAACGTTACGCCAGGAGATGTCGTTCAACTCAATGTTGTTGAACCCACGCAGGCCTGGACCTCTAGTTCAGCCTGTGACACGAGAGAGAAAGTAGACTGTGTCTAAATGAGTGTGTAGCTCCTCCCACACAACGCTGCTGTAAATAAGACTGGATTCTGAGTCATGCTAGTCGGTTGCCTCAACAGCCTTCTTCCTCAGACCGGGGCATCATGGCGGCCTGGTGGTCAGAGAGACCGTCCTGCAACAGTAAAGGTCACAGGCCCGACCCTGGAAGAAAAAAACCCTAAAATATGAATGTATAAAAAGGTGCACTAGGCAACTTCACACGTTGGTGGTTGGTGTGGTGACATCAGTAAGCCGGTCTGTGATGCTTCATACCAAAGATCAACACCGGGATTTAACTTGGGGTGAATCTAGGGATTCAAGTCTTTGTCAAGTTAAGTCAAGCTGGGAATCCAAAAAGCTGCTGACATGTTTCAGTCCACACCACAGAAAACAGTTAATAGGAGTGTTGTGTTGAAAAACAGCAATATAAAGTAATAAATTGAAATGGGGGGGCAGTGAGAAATTGCAGTGCAGAGAAAATGTGAAGAAAAATCAATTACTCAGACTGTGCATTCATCTGTGTTCCTGGAGCCGCAGTGGAGGGAAGGGTGGGGTCAGCCCTGTTCACCACCAACCCTCCTCTGCTTATCTGGGGTCTGTTGATCTGGGACAACAGAGTGAATGCTTTCTCACCGGCGAGAGTCAGAAATATATATATATAAATAAATGAGAGAGAGAGAGAGAGAGAGAGAGAGAGAGACCATTTTTCTGACGGTGTTCCAGAGATCTTTGTTCATCCCTCCATCAAAACCTGTAAAATGGCACCGTGCCATCATTATCTTTAGCTTAAAAAGTTTAGCCAGTAATTAAAAAGAACGAAGCGTAGCTTCAACTCCATGATGTGATGTGCCTTCCATTCTAACTGGGACCAGTTCCCAGTCAGAGTTTGCATTGCAATTAGCAGCTTAGCGGCTACATGCCTCAATGGTTCGTTAATAAGCCCCGTTAACAATTAGTGTCCTCGTTAACGCTGCTGTCACTGGGAGACACTGATAGTCAATCTGCTCCTGTTACATAGTTAAACCAGGAGTCGCCTCAGCAGGTCTTAAGCTCCGCTCTCCAGGGGGAAGGAAGTTTGAGTCCTTTACCATCCCCTGCTTCCACATGTCCTCAGTGGAATATTGCTTATAGCACAGGAATGGGTTACGGGTGCATGTATGAAAGGTGTGAGGAATCCTGTTTGTCAGACCGGAGAGTTGGGAAGTGAACAGATTAGGTTCTAACCTTTTATGCTGGTTTGTTAAAGAAACCCCCTATAT
>OOFE01034038.1:13700-25319 GCA_900323365.1 Monocentris japonica | reverse complement strand
CTCCACGCCACTCCACAGTCCGGCACCCGATACTCCCGATGGCCTGCCGAACTCACTCACGCAGTCAGCCCTGTCACACTGACTCTCCCTTCCACGCACACAGTCACACACAGGTTAAAAAGGCCCGGCTGCAATCAGCCTTAATTGGCCGCAGCCGCTAGCCTTCCCCACTCCCTCCCCCCAGTCCGCCACAAATACATTTACACGGAAAAATGAAAATAGCCCCGTGCACTGCTGTTCCCCTCCTGGGTGCCAGCGGGGACAAGAATCCCAAACTATATAAATAAACAAATAATCCAGTGCACGCTGGGGATATATAATTATTTGACAAAAGAGCTGCCCACTTCATCAGGTTCACTCAGTACATGATTAACCACAGGTGTTTGAAGGTGTTGGAGTGCTCCAAAACCTCTCCAAATGACCTAATGATATCCACTGTTATCTAAATGATATTTATGTCACTGGATATCATACCAAAACAATTTAGGTACTAGAAAAGCTTTTTCTGCATCCAAAATACTATTGACCAGAATTTATTTTACATATTAGATACCTGGTATGATTCACAGTCCCCTAACCCACCCATGTGTCCTAACTGTTACGATTCTGAAACCAGTTCACACATTTGTCTAGATGTGAATTGGGAGTTCACTGACTAAGGTTTAATTGCAGTTTACTGTGCAGTTTACTGACATCAAGTTGTATGATGTCTGGATATTGAAGTTCAGGTTTCAAACGATTACCTTTCACTGCCATTTGGAGCCGCCAACAAGCCTCCTCTTGCCTGCGTTGTAATACATTTATAGTATATCTTCAAAATCTAAGTTAGCCTTCACTAAGTGGAGGGACATGAACTATACTGAAGATGTATGGGACAACTTAGCCTGCTGGTCAGGGTGGGAATTCTGCTAGCTTCAGAGGTGCTGACTATTTTAGTTGTCTTATGACAGTATCAACTATTGTTGAATCCAGAATGTATTTGACCAACTAAATTTGGGGTTTGTTGACATATGCTCCTCAAGAATCTGTTAGTGGAAAATGGGCAATTAGGAGCTTTCTTAACTCATCATAACTCAAAAGTAGAGGTTTCTCTCTGTTTTAAAAACAAACATTGTATAGCCTTGAAATGTTATGTACATTTAAAAACAAAGAATATGTCTACAATAAATCATTTTGTAAACAAAGCCAGGAGTGGAGCGACAGTGTTTGACAAGGGGGTGCCATGCTGCAAATATCACTTTTCCTCTATTCTGTCTCTCCTTTCCTCTTTCTCTTCCCTTGTTCATGTCCATCTTCCTCAGGAGGAGGATGGATATACTGGTCTTCACCACGCGGCCAAGCTGGGCAACCTGGAAACTGTCAGCATGCTGTTGGAGACGGGGCAGGTGGATATAAATGCACAAGTAAGGGAAGAGGATGCTTGTTCTCTTGTATTTCCATTCCTGAACTGCTTGTTTCCATTGCCCTGATGAGTTTTTGAAGGCTGATACCGTTACCAATATATTTGGATTGAAGCTGCTGATATTTTGTGCTGATATTCACTGGCTTTAAATTTGAAGATTCCCAAAAAGTATGAGTATTCAGTGTTTCCCCCCAAATTGTATTGTTGGCAGGCTGGAGAAGCCTCTGAAACAGCAACTCTCCATTGGAAGTCAACAACCACAATAATAATAATATATTTGTGCGTACATGTGTGGAATCTGATGAAAATGTCACATTAGAATCAATTGTCTAATGGCTAGACAACCAGTGTAGTATTGATCAGTTGATCTATGTAATCAAATAAACTTTATCATATCAATCATATCAGAGGTGGATGAACTGAAATTAACCACTGAGACTGACAAGATGAACATCAATGTAGCGTCTTATTCTTGGTGTCGACATCTCAGGACAGCGGTGGCTGGACGCCAATCATCTGGGCTGCAGAACACAAACACATTGATGTGATCAGAGCGCTGCTGAACAGAGGAGCTGATGTCACTGTCAAGGACAAGGTCAGTTACTACTACCTAGCGTTGGACTGTGTGCCAGGTCTGAAGTGCAGCCTTTTTATTTGAGAAATTCAAGTCTGTTGTTGTGATAGTGCTACTGCTACATCCTACCAGGCGTACGTCCCACGGATCACTTGTCACTTGATGTAGTTTATGTAGGTGGCATTTTCTTTGTCTGTTCAGCCATAGTGGCTAACGCTGCTCGTGCTAACTACCCACTTCTATTTATTCCAAACAAACTGCTGTGGCTGCTGCAGACAAACGCATCACTTCCTGTGCGGCAGAGGATTTTTCCCAGGAAAAGACCTACTTGCCACCGGGTGTTTAGAACAGCAAATGTAAAAAGCCTTCACTAACTGGGTATAGGTTGAATCACTAATCAATCAGTCAATCAGTTATAGAAGATAGCAAAACGGACATTTGTTGTGGATTAAGACACAGCGGGTCTTCTCTTTCTCTATATCGCTCTTCCTTTCTCCCTCCCTCTCCTTCCTTCCCTCCAGGAGATGAATGTGTGTCTCCACTGGGCGTCGTTTGCGGGCAGCGTGGATATAGCGGAGCTGGTGCTGAACGCTGGCTGTTCCCTCTCCTCTGTTAACATGCATGGAGACACACCCCTCCACATCGCCTCCAGAGAGGGCTTCCTGGAGTGTGTTACGTGAGTGACTCTGTCCAATGTCAATCGCAAGGCTTTGCCACATGTAGTGTCAGGAAGTCACACGGATCCTTTGCTTTCACTTGATGCCAGAACGCCCATCTACCGTTGTCTTGTTTCCCTCCTAGTAAGCATTCTGCGTAATACAAATCGGGAGAAAAGTATCGCACAAGTGTTAGGAAAGCATAAGATGGACGTTTTGGAGTATGCATGAATTTCTTGTCTCTCTCCCATATTGATTGAGTTGTCTTTTAACCACATGCCATATTCTATATTTTCTGTTTTATGGGTTCGGTGGTTTATATACCCATTCATATATCTTTTTCCACCTGAAATGAAAGACTCAGTAGACCAATATGCACCAAATACAGGCTTGTTGGGTTGATGGCTCACTTAAGTGTGTGTTCTCTTCTGTGTTTCCGTAATCAAACAGTGACTTAAAGGTTCAGTTGGATTGGGCATGACCTGAACCCCTTCTTTTCCACCACCTTCTGCAGGTTGTTCCTCTCTAGAGGGGCGGATATTGACATCATGAACAGGGAAGGAGACACTCCTCTCACCTTGGCGCGAGCCGATACGCCAGTGTGGGTAGCACTCCAGATCAACAGGAAGCTGCGAAGGGGAATAGCCAATCGCATGCTTCGGACAGAAAGGATCATCTGCAGGTAGGCGGGATTTGTGTGAAGCCTGTCCATTTTGGTCCTTGCCATCTCCTCTGTAAGAAATTCTGGACCTGAAGAAATGAATATATAAGGGTTCATGTGGTCTTGTTTTTGAGTCATGAAGCTTTTCTTTTTGAGCCAGACTGCTATTTTGTTGTAGTTATTTCTGACATTTGACTGATTTTAACTACTCCCTTCCCCGTCCAGCGATATTGCACAGGGCTATGAGAACGTACCCATCCCCTGTGTGAATGCAGTGGATGAAGAGGGCTGCCCCTCGGACTACAAATATGTTTCAGAGAACTGTGAAACTTCAGCGATGAACATAGACCGTAACATCACACACTTACAGGTGTCTCTCTCTGTCCCTTGCTCCTTCACACATACACACAGAGCTGTGATGTTTTGTTTGCAATGTGAAATGGATCTCATTCTTTTCATTATCTTGCCCTCAGCACTGTAGCTGCACAGACGACTGCTCCTCCAGCAACTGTCTGTGTGGACAGCTGAGCATCCGCTGCTGGTATGACAAGGTAAATAGAAATGTTGTTTTACAAGCCACCAGAGTAACCTACTTAGATGACCGGTGGAATTGCATCCAGGGAAGGAACTTTTGCTAGTACTATTTTACCACTGGGTAGGAGTTTTTAAAAATATGGGCTTTGGCAAAATTGCCACCCCTTGCCTTGGACAGCAGGATGATGTGGTTCGTACAGGAATGGTCCCTCAATTGGAGTACCGGGGCTCCAACCTTGGTGGTAGGGAAACTGAATCCCTACCACCTCCAAGTGTATCCTGTGCTCTGAGGCTCCCTGTGGACCGGCCAAGCAAAAAGAAAATTTCAACAATACCTCAATAAAGTATCATATTATTTAGAAAGAATAGCATATGAAAAATGTAACTGGGAGCTGGTTAAAAGGATGTGGTAAAAGGTCAACCAGATTAACTAGGATAATAACAAAAATCAGGGATGAAACTAATCTCACTTAGTTTGCTTTCCCTTTGTCTGTTACCAGGATCAGCGGTTGCTTCAGGAGTTCAACAAGATCGAACCTCCACTCATATTTGAATGTAACCTGGCATGTGCCTGCTACCGAACATGCAAGAACAGAGTGGTACAGGCGGGCATCAAGTAAGATAAGAATTATATCATCTACCACAGTGGTTTTCAGTGCCAAGAGTCTACAGTTTTTCATTGCAACCACACACCACAGTAACCACAGGAGCTGATTTTACTGATGAACACAATTTGGCACAACAAGAGGAGCAGCTATTCAGTGAAATCCCCTGGTGTAGTGGAATGAAAACCTGCAGATTTTTGGGCCTTGATGGTACATGGGTGAGAAACATTGATCTAGCACATGTTAACGAAGGCACCATTGGCAAAATACTGATGATTAATCACACAGAGAGACACGTGTTTCACACGGCAAAAGTAATCTGTCAAAGCACAATTTCTCAGCCAAATATCCACTCCAGTATATCCTGCATAGGACACACGTCTGTGCTGTTTGGTTTTATGGTCTCTTGCTTTTTGGCCACTACAATCTGAACTCTTACAATTTCCCCTCTACCTCCCTCAGAGTTCGTCTCCAGCTCTACAGAACAGAGAAGATGGGCTGGGGGGTTCGTGCTCTACAGGACATCCCCCAAGGGAGCTTCATCTGCGAGTAAGTGTAGCAGGTCCACCGGGCAGACAAGCAGGTGGTTTTCAGTTATAAAGTTAATAAATGTCAAAGTTAAATTTTTCTTTCTGCACAGATATGTGGGGGAGCTGATCTCTGATGCAGAAGCAGATGTCAGAGAAGATGACTCCTACCTGTTTGACCTGGACAACAAGGTAAAAAAAAAAAAACGTTCCTTGCCGTTTCTGCATTATCCTTCAACTTGTAATTGCGTGCCACACTTCAGGAGCTGTTTTGTCTCTCGTTCTCTGTCAAGGATGGCGAGGTGTACTGTATTGACGCGCGCTACTACGGCAACATCAGTCGCTTCATCAACCACCTGTGCGACCCCAACCTCATCCCAGTGCGTGTGTTCATGCTGCACCAGGACCTGAGGTTCCCCCGCATCGCCTTCTTCAGCTCCAGAGACATCCTCAGTGGACAAGAGCTAGGGTGAGAAGACACTGGAGTTGAGCTTCCTGCCTTCCTTCCTTCCTTCCTTCCTTCCCTCATCCGATTTAATGATATTTGTATTAAACTGTGGAATATATATGTAACAAACAACCTTGAATGTACGCTCACTATGACATGTTATCTGTCTGTTTCATTAGCTTTGACTATGGAGACCGCTTTTGGGACATCAAGAGCAAGTACTTCACCTGTCAGTGCGGATCAGAGAAATGCAAACACTCGGCCGAGGCCATCGCCTTGGAGCAGAGCAGGCTCGCTCGGCTGGAGGCCTGCCCAGAATCAGGAGCTGAACTTGGGATGAACATGCTAGGAAACTGTTAGACCGTCGAGCCTGTGGCATTAACCTCATCAGTTTTACATGCACAAAGTACCACATTGGAAATAAGCCTTGGGGGTTTTATTGCGTTATCATGTTGTTTTCTGTCTTTTGATGTGTGGTGGTTTTGTCTACTTGGGTGGAACTGTCCATATTTTTACATTCAGAAGTGTTAAATAAAGTCAATAAGTCAGTCATAATGGCACTTCAAAGTTTATCATTATTGGTTGAGCATATGAGCCTTACATCTTTTCAAACTGAGGGTATTACATTTGAGGAAAGTAAGTGGTCTTATGTGTATAATCCTACATACAGTATGTGCTTACTGTAAAATCACTCTATGCCATGAGAGATGAAGCTTGAGCACTAAGAGTATGTTATTAAGTAACAATTGTACTCATTTACTTCAGTGCCAAGAAACACGATTCATTTCAACTCCATATAATAATGGGTCAATCTGTAGCCAAGCTGGATTCAATATGGACCTGAGGTTAGCATTCATTTTGGATGTTTCTGTCTGCTTTGTTTTGTCATTTTTATACTTAGTTTTTGTTTATCACATTCAATTTAATAAAGTAGTTGATGAATTGATCTTTGGGCTCTTTCGTTTAATGGAATTATCTGTCAGATTTTTTTTTTGTTTTTTTCCTCTCTCCTATAACAAACATTTAAACACCACAAAAAGGTTTGTGACTAGGGTTTATAATGGTACTGTGGTTTCAATAGCAGCTCTGCATCTGTACATATACAATTTCACGCAACTATAGTTGCAGCAATATCAACTCCCATCTGCAGCATGGGCAGCCAAGCATTTTCACTGACCTGCAAATCTCTTAACCTTGGTCAAACCTGACTTGTGTGTAAAGATAGAACAGAGGTTGGTGGATTCTTAGAGCTGTGACTTCCCATTGATACAGACCGTAAACGTGGGGGTTTCTTTCATCAAAATACATTTAGGTAGCACAAACAGTAGGGGACATTTATGGACCTGGATGTATAAAACAGATCGCAGCTGGAATGAGCCCACAGCCAGAGAGGGGAAAGAGTGAAGAGCTCTCACTCTGCCGCTGTTTCTGTGTATCACAAACATCATCTTGAAGTGGGGCGGGAAACAAAGTGCAGACCATAGCCGGCTCTCAGTGGGCTGCCATTAATGGAAAAGTTTAGTTGAAACAGCTAAAGGTTATTTGGACCAAAGGTAGCAGTGGCATGAGTAATGAAGCAGTTGTTGGGGAAAAAACTTTGTTTTAGGTCTCGGGGGCTTGGTGGCTGTGGTTATGTGGTTGTGTTCACACTTCTGCTGTGAATGATTGTTGTCGATAAGGCCTATACCATCTCTGTGAGGCAAAATAGGAGGAAATGTCAACAATTGCAGACTACAAAGTGAGCCTGGTGACTGATTTAACATTGACACTAGCGTCTGCTTTCATTGTTGGATAGTAACACTAATATATTACTACTTCCTAGTAACGACTAGTGTAACAAGTTACAATTTTATTTTCGGTGAATGGCGACGGTTTCAGTAGTTTTCTGTTAGATCGATAGATAGATACTTTATTGATCCCCAGGGGGAAATTCTGAAATTCTGTTAACAGATTGGAGTCATGAACTAGTCCAGGTGTTTGACGGGAACACAAATGCCGGACCTGTTATTGTGGCCTGTTAGGCTACTGCCTTATTAAACAACAAAGTTGATAAAGACATTGTGTCTGCCATTGATTAATTTTGATTTTGCCTAGTCTGTGGTTGCCATGCTTCTTTTGATTAATAGCCTTAATAGGTGTGCTGTTATTGATTGGTCGCCTGATTCTGAAGGCAAGAAGGGGGGGTGTAAAGTATAACAAGTAGTGTAACAAATTACTGCTCCAAGGGAGTAATAAATTAAGATATAGTACTTTTAAAATTAGAAACAAGAAATAAGTAATATATTACTTTTGAGTAAGGAGTTCAACACTGCTTTCAATATACCGTCATCAATCAGAAAGTTGCAAGGTGTGACCTGCTGTTACAGATGCCTTTTGTTAAAAATGTTCCATTAAAGTTAATTTTGACCAATTAACTTAACTGATTTGTACACAAACTGAAAAAACTAACACTCATAGCTAAATATGTGTTTTATTTGTTTTACAGTTTTTGAGCAAAACAACTTTGTGTCAGGTCTCTCACAGAAATCTTGTGATTCATCGGCTTAATACATCATCTTTGGCAGAGCTCAGGTGCGCATCCCTCAGCAGGTTCACTCGTGTCGTCACTGCCTAGTTACAACCGCCAGGAAGAAAGATTTACCAAGTCCCATGTCCGCGCGCACACGGAATAGATTACATTAAATTCTGTTTTAGCCATTTGTTTTTGAAAGTTTTAAGGTTAATTTAATCAAACGCTGTTGTGTTTTAGAAGTTAATAAAAGGAAAGTGGAGGGAAGCCGAAAAAAATGGGTAGGAAACAGGAGAATAGTTCGGACTCCGAGTATGGTGAGTTTCCATCGCCCCGCTACCAGGGGGCTGCGGCTTGACTTCATGTTTGTCTATTTTTGAATTTCGCAGAAACAACACTCAATTTAAGATTTTGACCATCCCGTGAGATATTCGATATGCCACGTGAATTCTATTATTTGTTATTGTTTAAATTCCGTAGGCTTTTGGATCAACAGCATTTCTGCATTTAAACCCAGGTAGATTAGATGGGTTCATGATCAGTGGTTATTAAGACAAACTCATCTATGATTAAGACAGAAAACAAATAAACTAAAATAAAAAAACATAATTAAAATAATATCTCAGTTTGTTTGCAGCTTAATCACAAAATTGTCCTCCTTATCCATTAACTGGGTAAACCCACACATTACCTAAAGACGAACAAGTAGTAAATCAACATGATAATAATTTTGTTTTAACTTAATTTCTCAGTGTGTAAAAATGTCATAACATAACCCCAGTATCTTATTATAACGAATAATAACCACACTACTGAACATGTTCTTACAGTCAGATGTATTGTGTAACATCACTAAGGTTGTTGGTTAAATCATTAGGTTAAAGGTGATGTGTCCCACTTTTCCAGACACTGGAAAAAAAAAAGTGTCTTTAAGCTTGTCTTGTGATAAAGTCTAAAGGTAGGTTCGTTAAAATGCTGATCGACCCAAACTGGCCTTTTCCACTGTGTAAGAGGTCTTTGTCTTTATTATGTTGTTCAGGGTTTCGCATTAAACAAAAGACACAGAGGAGGAAGACTTTGCACATGGAGATTGTGTGACTATGCCTGGATCCTGGCGAGTTGTTGCCACTGTGACTGAAACTGTACACCCCTACGCAAGATGATTTGCACTTGCAGTTCAGCATCATGTAGTTTTCACAGCAGATCTCTGTGTGTCCCGGTTCCTGCCTCACTGTTTGCTCTTGTTATTGGCATTTGATGTATTGATGGAGTCGTGAGTCTATAGACAGTGTGGGAAGCTACAGTTAACAAATCCTCCCTAGAAGTAAATAGTCATGTCTTTTCAGTAGGTTTATAAAAATAAACACAGAATAGGTGGATGACAAAGGAGGGTAAAACCTGTGTGTTGCTTTCACAGTTGGCTGATCCATGGCAGTGTGTGACCTCAGTATTCAAAAAAGCCACTGCATGTAAATCCAGGTGCCACGTACATGCATCACCAATTTGTTTTCTAATAGGGAACGTGCTTCGTGGCCGTTCTGTAGTATTGCACTAACCTGCAAGAGGAAGCAGAAATGGTGGTCCTTGGGTGTGATGAAGCTTCCTGTACAATTTGTTGCTGTAATATGAGGTTTCAGGTTTGAAGCAAAAGTTTCAAAACATTCGGTTGGCAGAGGATTGCAAACACCTTCCTTATTGGAGGCTTACTTTCACGTCAGCAGCGTTTTGTAATTTGATGTCACTTTTTTTTCTGTAGGTGGACATCTAACTTTGGAATGTTTTTTTGGGGTTTAATGGGCTGCTGTCATGGTTATTGATAACAGAAGCTTAGCCAAAATGGTTTTCAGGGGTCATATATCAATATGGACAATCAAATAGAGACCGCATGGTCTTAATACTTCCTCTACCATCACGCACCACCTTGTTATGCAATTAAATGCCTCTCTCTCTCTCTCTCTCTCTCTCGCTCTCTGTCTCGCTGTCTCTCTTTTCTTTTTTTCTGGGATAGTCTCTGAAGGGCTATGTAAGGTCACTAACCATGTTTCATCTCTAAGACTGGTAAAGTCTTAGAGATGAATAGAAGAGAGCTTTCAGCAATCCTTTCCTTCAGTCGTTTAGAGGAGGGTGCGGTTTGTACCTTTAAATCATATCAGTGCATGTAATTTACTTAGTTGACTATTGGCATTCTTATAGCCCAGTGTTTACGTTTCTGTGTTCCTGTTTCCTTGTTTGAGATCTTGAATTGCTGTCACAAAGGTATAATCATTGATTTTTGATTCATAGATTTCCTCAACTTCTGCCAAGAAAACAAAAAATAGAGCACCATTCATTTATGTCACTCCTCTTCATCCAAGGTCAAGCTATGACTCTCACTCCCAGTTTCTTAGTATTTCGCCAGTCCAAGCCATAAAAATGTGTCTCTCTCAGCTAGCATGTCTTGGGTTCAACATCTTTCTCCAGCTTTTTATGAGAGCACAAATACTGTAAAGTCTTCTATAAATGTAGAAGGGGTCACAGTGAGCCGGTTTCCAGGCCATAATTTACTCCAAACAGACAGCACTGTGTCTGTTTGGCAGTGGCAGTGTTGAAATCTGATACTCATTGCATGAGGCTCCTTTGTTCAGAAGCATTCATATTGCCACCTTGGCGAACTTTCAGCTTCACCAATATAACACAAATAAAGTCTTGGATTTAAATAGGCTTATAGATGAAGACTTTATTTATTTGTTGAGGAGAGAGGCCCACACATCTTTATCATGGTTACTGTATCTAGCATTTTATTTGTGTGTTTCTATCACTTTTAGTCGAGGGTGTCTGTCATTTCCTTGTGTATTGGACTGCCACTCGCCCTCCTCTCCAGTGTTACACTACTACTCCAGGGTGTTGAGATTTGTATCAAAGATTGGTTTATTGACACCAGTTTTTGGGGATTCAATTAACTCACTTATGAGACTGAATCTGGGACTGTTCCAGTCATATAGCCCTATAAATAGCCAGTGGTTTATTGCACCCTGTTTTAAGCTTGGCATCCTATTCACAAGGCCTGACGTGACTATTTGGTTGCCATCCTGACAAAATCTCCCTCCCTCTCTTACTAAAATTCTAGCCAGTGAGGGTAATTTTGCACTAACTTTGGTGACCACTGGTGATTTCCATTCCTGGGGACTCATTCTAATCAAAAGCATGTTCAGATTTGCATGAGTCAGATAACCCAGTATCATCAAGTACTCTGTTGTGTGTTACATTTCCTGTCAAACAGGATAGGGTTAAGGAAGGCAACTGACCTGACTATCATGACTGGAAGAAGAAGAACTGGTTGATGAGTCAACTTTATTTAGCACTAATACATGTGCACATGCAGTGAATTTGTTTCTTTGCGTACCTCTGACTAGATATACACACATCACCCCACACACATGCACTTTTCTGGTCAGAGGACAGCACAGGTGTCAGCTATTGAACAGTGTGCCTGGAGCAGTTGGGGGTTAGGTGCCTTGCTCAAGGGCACTTTGGCACCAGTTGTTTTTCAATCACCAGCTCACAGCTGGAATGCACCCTCCTGGTGGTGCCGGGGATCGAGCCAGTGACCCTCCGGTGATGGGTCGGTCTCTCTAACCGCGAGGCCAACCTGCTGCCCCGAGGCCAACCTGCTGCCCCTAGGCCAACCTGCCGCCTGCCGAATGCTTTCTGTTGGGAACCTCAC
>OOFE01034038.1:0-13680 GCA_900323365.1 Monocentris japonica | reverse complement strand
TTTTCAGCTGGTATTTTCCCTTTAGTTGACGAAATTGGCCATCCCATTTTTGAATTCCATTCAAATAACCCCCAACTGTTTGTTTTAATCCGCAAACCAAACTCTCTTTCCCATGATCACACATAAAGAAACCACAACTTGATTATGGATTTCTTTGTTTTCTTCTTGCTCTCTTGGCCTTCCTCGCTGTTTCAGGAAACACCTCCTTCTTTCCTGTAATACTGTCACCTCTGTGATGACAATTGTACTGTAAGACATTCAGCCAATAAAAAATAAGGTCCTTATCTTTTTTAGTTTGTTTCCTCATTCACTTGCATTGTCACTCATTAACTCTTAAGGAACACAACAAGGCTCCCTCTCATTGCTTAGCAACAATACCAACCTGCCCTCATAGCGACACGCTTGCACATATACACATACTTGTTAGGATCTCCTTACACGCCTGACCTGACCTCTTACCCTATTTCTAACACTCCCTAACCCTTATATGGTCCCTTTTCAAACTGAGAACTGGACACAATGTGCAAAATTTACACTTCCCTCTTTCCATGTGCAGCATATATCCCCACAAGTACACAAGTATACACACATACACACAAGCGCCTCGTGGTGGAGTGTTTTAGTAGAAAATGATCGGCCCTAATGTGCTCCTGATAATCTGTCCTAAAAGTATAAACAAGGCTCTTGCCAAGCCAATAAATGTTAGACGTCACACAATCTGCGTGTCAACAAAGGTTATTGTATTTGTGTGATTCTGTGCCTCGTGACTATCAAGTAATTTGATATTTTGCTTTCCATTAAAAGCCATTAATGAAGCCTGTGCATTCAGGCAGTAATGGACTCATTGCTTTAATGTCTTCTTTTCCCCAGGAGAATCTGCTCAATTTGACCCTACCTTCAGAGGGCCCATAAATAAAAGGTGAATCTCTCCTTCGCTACTGGCGGTATCTCTTCCCTGCTTGTTCACTTTAGTCTCCTCTAATCCCACACCTCGGTCTAGCTGGAAGGTTTCTCATGTGATTGTCTTAGAGCATGCCTGTGTCTGTTGAGTAACTATTGACTGATAGGATCATATATGTCAGCCCAGGGCAATGTGAAGCTCAGACTGCTCACTTGTATTGTTGTCTCTCTTTTCTCCTTTAGAGGTTGCACTGATATCATCTGCTGTATTCTGTTTATGGCAGTCATCCTCGGCTATGTGGTGGTCGGGATCTTAGGTAAGACCTGAGAACACCAACCCAGACCTCTAAATATCTCCTTCTTACTCACACTGATGTCATCATTATTTTCACCATTTCCCTTTCCCTTTTTTCTTCTTTTTGCTTATTCCACAGTCTTTCTTTATCTCGCACATCTGTTTTTCTCTTTCACTGTTTCTTATGACACACTTAGTTTCTTTCACCCTTTCTTTCTCCCTCCCTTTTTGTGATGTCTGATGACAGCATACATGACTCCCCATCACTCTCCCTGTATGACTCCTACATCCCTCAGTACAATTGTGACAAACTGATTGCAACGGCCGGCACAAGGATGACCTATGTAAATCTAGCATTAGCCACTGTCTAAACATAAAGTCTCGGCTGGTGAACCAAATAAAACTCAGCGACAGCCTCTCCACTTCCTTCCTCTTTTTTTTTTTTTTTTTTTTACCTGGATCTTATGGCACGGCCTCATTGATCCCTCCATTGTGTGCTTGATGTATTTTAGTATATCAGTAAAGGTGTGAAGAAATGCCTTGCAAATGAACATCCCACGCTGTTGTTGAATCACCACTCAAAAACCACTTTATCACCACAGTGGAGAATAATCTCTGTTTTCCAGGGTGTGCTCTAAGCATGCCATTCATTATCTTAATCACTTTCCCGTTTTCTTTCTCTACTGTATGGTGCGTCTGTAGAGTAGGTCAGGGGGTCCTGTGTACAAAACAACCTATCGCTACTACTACACTCTCTTGAGAGTATATGATATGATTGTGGTGGATACAAGTGGTGGAAGACACCAAAAGGTACCCAGATGCCATGCCATTTGTAAGCTTAACATTGAGTTAGACTATGATTATTGGCTATGAGGAGCTAATCTCCATGTGAAGATGCAGTCAGTGGCTTTATTGCCCCGTCATCCAACACGTTCCAACACACAAGGCCCTCGCTCTTATCTAGAGCCAATAGAGTTGCCTGGTAGCGAATGAGGTCGCCCGATGCGGACGGTGTCTCAACAGCTCTTCAACTCCATTTCCTGCAGCGGGAGCAATATTGTTCAAAAGCCTTGGATAGCTAAGGTTGTTGTTGTTGACCGGACAAATATATGGCCAGTGTCGACAATTTAGCAATTGGATTTCTGCTCCTAAAAACAGATGAGGCGTAGTGGTGGCCAATGAGTAACCCATGAGTAGCTTGTTAGTGTGCTTGGCTAAGTCAAGAATAAGCAAAGTGCAAGTACGATAAATTGTACAATGAATGCACAAGAGTTTTTCCTTTGTTAACAAAAGTGCATGCAGGGAAAACAGGACCTCATTAAGTAGTTCTTGTCTGCCAGTGTCAAACATGTATATCTAAAGTAGTAAAACAGCATGGCCAACTGATAGTGACTCATTCGCCTTTACGTCATTTGCTTTTACTTCATTGTTCTTATCTGTATTTGAATGTTTGTTTTGTATCAGCTTGGCTCTATGGGGATCCTAGACATGTCCTTTATCCGCGAAACTCAACTGGATGGTTCTGTGGCATTGGGGAGAATAAGTAAGTTAATCTTAGTAAGGCCGATGTTGAATTGCAGCCACAGTCTCTATTTGTTGTCTCAGTATGTGTCTTGACCTCACTGCTCTCTCTCTCTCTCTTACATTTTACATTCATAGATTTTATATGTAATATTTATAGATTTCATTAATACAAAACTGATCTCTCCTCCCTTTCTCAGAGACCGACCCAATGCGTTTTACTTTGATATTCTTAAATGCGCTGCATCTACCAATGTAATGGCAACCGCCCTTGATGGTTTTCAGTGTCCCACCACACAGGTAGAGGAGCTCTCTTGATGTTTTACTTTTCCTGTGTATGTGCAAGTGTTCATGGCGTACTGCACGAGTCATCACCTGTATTTGTAATGCGTTCACCTATGGGGCCTTTTTCACCGTCCCTCTTTTGTGTCTTTGCCTCTGTTGTATCTAAAAAAGCGGAGTAACAAAAAGAAGTAACAATTGCTGAGACATTTTTGGACAGCTTTGGGTTTTCACAAAGGAATATTGCCCTTTTTCATTACCCATAGTTGTGCGTGAAAGAATGCCCCGATACGTTTTGGGGTCTGCCGCTAGATGCCTATCTTCCAGGAAGCAAGCCACAAGACGTTTTCAATCAAAGCCTCTGTGTGCCATCCATAGACCTGGCAAATACTGACTTGGTAAGTCCTGTTCTGCTGATTCATGTGTTCAGAGTGACAACTCTCTCAAAATTCCCAAAGGTACAGATTCTTGATTGTTTTGGTGAAGTAGAAGTTGTTGTTTATGAAATGAATCAAGAGTGGTGGTCTACAGTTGAGTCAGTGTTGGTAACCTGATTACACATTTATTCTGTCGACTTGTGGTTTAAAAACTGTGTTTACTTCTCAGAGTGTTAGAGACATTGTGGACAGAGAACTGTGTCCATTCTTCTACACCCCTACTACCTCTGGTGAGTGGGACTGCTCATATACACTAGATTCCTTTGATCTTCTTGTTAGAAGCATAGAGGGTCTGACAGTGCAGTGTTGTAGTAAACACATGGTTTCTTGTGCAACTGCCTTTGTATTTGTGTTTATTTGTGTGGAATCAGTGAATGTGTATTGCACCTGTCCATTTATGTATTGTACTGCATTATGTGTTATTTCCCTTTATGTTAAATGGTCGATGGCTTGTGATGCAAAGCAAATTTCAGAGAGATCTACCAATAAATTGTAATCTAATCTATTTCATGATTTCCTTCCCATAATGTCCAGTACTGGGAAGATGCTTACCTGATATCTCAGAACTGGGCAACATTCCTGGCTACTTTTCCGACATTCCAGGCTTGCCCTCTACCATCAATGACACAGTCAATACCATCAAGAATGGCACTGGGTATGATGCAGTGTTTTTCCTAAGATCATGTTGATTTCAAACAAAGTAATCCATTGTACTAGAACTTCCACACTTGCATATAGGACAACTTCCCATCTGTATTCACAAGCAGATTGTGTGGAAGTCACACCGATGACGCAAACACACACACACACACACACACACACACACACACTCATACACATACATGTTAAAACATACACACATACTTGAGTAACCCTTGCTCGTTCTCTCTCTTTTCACCAGCACAGGGTACGTGACTGCGTGAGTTTCTGTATTGAGCGTTAATGTCTCGCGGCTGTTTGTAGATGTAGCTCTGCTCTTGAATGTATGGCCTAGTTATACACAACTGCCTTAGACGTCGTGTGAAACGTTCTCTTGGGGGATTTGCAGAACTAGAGCGTGGTTGTGTAGTGCCTTCGCATCCTACAGAGAAAACACACACACGCTACGCTAAGTGCCTAAGCTTATCTCTGTCTTGTTACCCCATCTTGCTTTAAAAGTAGCTAATCAGGGATGTAGTGGAGGATAAACCCGTCTTTTGACCAAATTTGTGTACATCAAGTAGTATGATAAGTATTATCAAACTGTAACTGTTATATATTAATGCCTTCCTGAAAAGATAATTGTTTTATTTGTATATATTGGTGGCTGTTTGACTAATCATGCTCACCGACTGGAGGTCATGGTTTATTTACCACTACATCCCTGTTAATAGGATCTAGTAGCATCTTGAAGTAGGCTTTACATACGTACAGTTTTATGTAGTCTTTCTTTTTTGGTGTTAGTTTCTCCTCCTTTTGTTTAACCTAAAGATTTGCTTAATGCCTTTGTTTGTGGGGCCTGTCATTAACACAGACTTTCCTCTTGTCTTTGTCTTCATCAGGGACATTGTGAATGGCTTCAATGCCAGGGAGATTGGCATCCGAATCTTTGAGGATTTTGCGTCGTCATGGCCGTGGATCCTCCTGTGAGTTGCCTTGTGGGACTAGATCACACACTGCCCCCTGGAGGCAGATTGAAAACAGATTTTAAACATTTTGGTTTTGGTTCTGGCCTGAATTATTAAATGTGTAATGCAGAGGTGAATTCTTCACATGGATGCTGCTATGCGTAAGTGCTCTTAGTTAGGTTATGTACAGAAGTACCTTGAAAAGAGGATAGACCTGTATATGTGTGTATTATTATTATTATTTAGTATCTGTATGTCTTGTGTCCCACCACATATCTCCAACTCACATTGATCTCTTTCATCATTAACCTCTACGTCACCTCTTCAACCTTCCTCTCTCTGCTTTTCTCAACCATTTTTTCTTTCGTCTTTCGTCTCTCCTCTCGCCTCTCCCAGTGGCCTGCTAATAGCCATGGTGGTCAGTATGCTGTTCATGTTGCTGTTGAGATTCACAGCTCCAGTCATGGTGTGGGTGCTGATCGTAGGAGTGCTGGGAGCAGGGGCCTATGGTAAACCATCTCTTGGAGTATTTCTTTGGAGTAATTGGTAGAGGACAAGATGTATGCTTGAATGTAAAGATTGTAGATTGAAGGCTTTGTTCCTCTTAAATGAGAAACTGTTGGTACTCAATAATGCTTATAGTCATGTATGCTGTCAGTTCTAATGCTTATAATTGCTTATGAGTAGGTGGATATGTAGTTTCAAACTTATTCTTTTAGACCAACTTAGGCCAATTACTTTCTTGTGACAAGATTATATGGCCCTGTATGGCCTTTGAGTTATTGTGCTCTCTGAAAATGTTTTTTCTGTGTAGGGATTTGGCATTGCTACTGGGAGTACAGCAACTACAAGACAGCCTCTGCTACCATTACCGACATTGGCTTCACTACCAACTTCAACGTTTACCTGCAGGTCCAAGAGACCTGGCTGGCCTTCTGTGAGTCTGATAGCTTTAAATTGGTTTCAGTGTTGAAGTACTGAATCATGCCTGATTTCACTTACCAGATGCTTAAAGGGATACCTTGGGATGTTGAATCTTAGTGTGTTATAGTTTTTTTGTCACATTGTGGTGGAAAACGTTTCTACATTTGTCATTTTTAGTTTCCCTTAAATGACTTGTTAGCATTTTGACTTTTCCCTTCTTTTAGAGTTCACATTTTTAGGTTGCTTAACACTTGTTTTTTTTTTCTGTGTTCTTCTTCCCACACATTTCCCTTTCTCTTCCTCTCCTCTTCCTCAGTGATAATAATATCTGTGGCGGAGGCAATCATACTCCTGACCATCATCTTCCTGCGAACCAGAATCCTCATAGCCATTGCCCTCATCCAGGAGGCCAGCAAGTGAGATCTCATTGAAAAAAAATATTGTCCTGATTAATTACTAATTTACCTAATGCCTGTGAATTTGAAACGTTTTTAATGTTTAAGTGAATTCAGGTTCATGAGGTTCTTTAGATAATACCTTCCAGTAATATTTCA
Source organism: Monocentris japonica (assembly GCA_900323365.1). Taxonomy (NCBI): domain Eukaryota; kingdom Metazoa; phylum Chordata; class Actinopteri; order Trachichthyiformes; family Monocentridae; genus Monocentris; species Monocentris japonica. The sequence continues at coordinate 7,160 of OOFE01034038.1, read as the reverse complement.
ATTAACACTTTAACATTTACAACATTTACTTGTTTTAAGAGACATACCTCCATATGGGCTCATGCACATTCAGCAACCAATACTGGCTGGCCCAGAAAAAGCATGGTGATGTTTACATTTATTGATATTGATAGTTGAGGGGGGAAAAGCCTAAATGACAGTGGTTACTATGGATACTATGGACTATGGGTGCAAATGTTTCACATTGACCATTGATAAACTTGTACAGAGGTATACTTCTTTTTAGAAGGTTCTAAAATCTACTATCACTATCAAGATGTTTTCAAACACGTCAAAATATTGGTGAAGCTTTAGTGTCCCGTTGAAACATGATGATCTCTTTATTGTTGCCCTTTTCTTCTGAACCCTAATTTTACTCCAATCAATGTAACTTCAAGCGGGTTTGGTGTGACCCATGGCATAACCTCCTGATGTGTGTACATTCCACAGGGCAATCAGTCACATGATGTCCTCTCTACTGTACCCTCTGATCACCTTCGTTCTCTTGCTGGTGTGTGTGGCTTACTGGGGCATCACTGCTCTGTATCCTTTCATACTGTGTATGTGTTGTGTGGGGGCTGTGTGCAAAAATGTTATAAAACCGTGTCCAATATACAGTATTATAATCTTACTCCTCTTCCCCCACTCACTGTTAACCAGTTGCCAAGGTGAATTTCTGTCACTGTTCTGGCACTTCTGTTACACTCCAAATTGTCATTACTTCACTTAACAGGGTGCTTGTAGATATCTGGCTACTTCAGGAGGCCCAGTGTACAAAGTGGTGGCTCTCAACTCCACTCAGGTTGGCTGTAAGAGTATCAATGGCACCGTGGATTGTGACCCTCAGGTGAGTGGACAGGCAGAATATAGGCTTGGTGTGGTTGGTACCTGTGTCATCTGTTGAAATCAATGTTCATGGGTTAAAGGAGAACACCGTGAATGTCCTATGAGCGGGAAAACTCCAAAACCCCCAAAAGAAAGTTAAATTAAGAGTTTAGGTAATGAGAGAATAGAGAACTTGAAGTATCCTATTAGGTAAGACAGATACCAACATTCAGTCTCTCCCCCATGTCATTGCTCTCTGGACTAACCCTCTCTCCCACCGTTTGTGCCTTTCATCCATCCACTCATTCTCCATCTGTCCATCCCTCCTCTCAGGACTTCAACTCTACAGATTACACTGGCTGTCCATCGGCTAGCTGCATCTTTATCAAATACAACGATGAGGGTCTCTTCCAGAGGAACCTCTTCAACCTGCAGATCTACAACGTAGTGGCCTTCCTCTGGTGTGTCAATTTTGTCATCGCCTTAGGACAGTGTACGCTGGCTGGGGCTTTCGCCTCCTACTACTGGGCCTTCACCAAACCAGGCGATATCCCCACATTCCCTGTGACCGCTGCCTTTATACGGTCACTAAGGTAGGTTGATGAGCCGCTGTCAGCTGTCCTGTAGCTGGAGCAGGTTCAATTCCTGCAATAATGAATGTGTCCATCCCTGTCAGAGTGCCCTTGAGCAAGAACCCCTTTGGGTACAATCTCTGGCTGCCCCTGTTGTCTGACACCACCAGTGAAATACAAACATGCTTATTTGTCTCAAACAGATATGCAATAAGTTCATTGCTTTAATAGTTTATATATGTGTGGATGTACCACTTTAGAAGTAATGAGCATATCATCTCAACCATGATGGCCATGATGGAAGAAATGGTGATGCTTCTCCCACCCCCAGAACATTGTGCAGTTTCATCCTGTGGTGGAATCAGTGGTGTTTTTCTTGCTCTGACTCCTAGAGGGCGCTTTAAACCTACACAAGCAGTGTGGGGAAACAGACACCAGCCACCAGCATAAGGTTTTTACTCTACCTGCCACTTTGACGGGTAACCACTAATTGTTTGATAGATAGTTTTTCTATTTGGCTTGTAAAACAAGTGGCTGGTGAGCTTTGGAGTTCACTGGCCTCTGTTGGTGGTGGACAAAGAAGTTCGTTGGTTCTTGATTGGGTTCAGTATACTGTTTCAATGAAGATTATCCAATGTATGTACAGAGACTTTTTCCTCAACAATGATCTGATCATTCTGTGATGCTATTCTATGATATGCTGCCACAACTCATATAACTAATAAGCAGCAATTGCAAAATACATTACATTTAGTTTCCATCAACAAATTACAGCGATGACCTCCCCCTTGAAAAATGTTGCATTGTTCAGACATGTTGCATTGTTCATGTTTTTTCTCATGATCAGGTACCACGTGGGCTCCTTGGCATTCGGTGCGCTGATCTTGACCCTGGTCCAGATAGTCAGGATCATCCTGGAGTACATTGACCACAAAACTAGATGTAAGCCTGGAGGACATGCAATGCCCCCCACTTCAGTCTCCATGTCTGCCTAAAGGATTCTACACATTTTTTGTTGTTTGCCAAGGCTACTAATGTGTGTTTTGCCTTTTGTTGTCCAGCGGCGCAGAACCCCTGTGCACGGTTCCTCATGTGCTGTCTGAAGTGCTGCTTCTGGTGTCTGGAGAAGTTCATCAAGTTCATCAACAGAAATGCATACATCATGGTCAGCCCAAGAGCTCTTTTGTCCCCCGTAACGTAATTATTAGTAGTAGTAGTAGTAGTAGCAAGAAGCAGTCATAGTATTAGTCACAATAACGACGTTTGCGTAGCACCTTTCTTAACAAAATTACAGTGTTGTTTTATAAAAAGGGGAACAATTAACACACAATGAGCTATTAGACTTGCACTACTGGCTCCATTATGACCTGCCCAGCAGAACAGAAATGGCACGAAAATAGGAAACCACACTTAAATTAGTTTTTCTATCAGTAGCCCTACTGTACTATGTCACCATCACTATATCGTACCTATTTCTTCTATCTCTCTGGATACTGAATTTAACTTTGTGTGTTTGTGTCATGTTGATCTTCTTTCCTTGACAGATTGCCATATATGGGAAAAACTTCTGCGTCTCGGCCAAAAATGCTTTCATGCTCCTCATGAGAAACGTAATAAGGTTAGTGCTGAAGTCGTGTGTGGGACACTAAAGGAGTCCTAGTGCAGGCTACCTGTTGGTGTCCTTGTAATGACACATCCGTAACAGAAAGAAATTTCACTGGAACGGAGGCTTGGTGGCTAAGTGTCGTGTTTCCCTGACCTACTGTGTCTCCTCCCTCAGGGTGGTAGTGCTGGATAAAGTGACAGACCTGCTGCTATTCTTTGGGAAGCTGCTGGTGGTAGGAGGAGTGGGTAAGCATGGCGCCAATACAGATGGCACACACAGGACTGTTCAGAACATGTTCAAGTTCACTTTCATTTTCAAGCACTGGTTATCTATATGCTGCAAACTGTGGTGAGGTGGGAAGCAGGGTTCGACTGATATGGGTTTTTGACCATTAGACCATTTAATGCCAAAAAACTCAAGTATTTAGTGTTGTATAGACCATAATACTTTTAAATGGGTTAGCAGAACCTTAAGGCAGAACCCACTGCACCAATTCAATGGTAGGGAAAACTCTGGGATACATTACTGCCTTTAAATGAAGAATTACTGTCCACAAATAATATGATGAACAAATAAAACAAATAAAATGTTACATTTCATTGCAGGCTTTACATTTTTATGTAGCTGTTAGTGGGATCGTGCTGCTTTACTTAAATTCTTTAGGAGGCAATGAGCTAGTTGACATTAAGGTACTGGCAGTTCCCAGGTGTGAATATATATCTAACTGTATGAGCGTAGAGTAGGGTTTGCTGAGAGAGCCTCAATGCTTGGTAAACCTTCCTTGGATAAATAAAGGTAAAAAAACATTTCATATTCTGTGGTACTGAAGAGATCCCCTCCAAATACCCCTTCCTTTGAGAGGGAATGCGAGGTATTTTGTTATTAACCTTTCAATCTCATCCTTGTTTTTCAGGCGTCTTGTCCTTCTTTTTCTTCTCTGGCCGAATACCGCTACCAGGAAGCATCTTCCGCTCTGAAACCCTCAACTACTACTGGATGCCAATCTTTGTAAGTGATACAATGGTTAGGACTTCACAAAGGAGATATAATTCAGCGGAGTCAAGGCCTTGTCATCGAGATGAATTAAACCTATAGATTTGTCAATCTGTCGAGAGAGTTAATGACATTAATTCCAAATCATGTGTTGGTCTTGAGGTATATCCTCGTTGTTTGACCTGGCTTTTTTACCTGTATTGTTCCAGACGGTGGTGTTTGGAACGTACCTCATCGCTCATGGATTCTTCAGTGTGTACAACATGTGTGTAGATACACTCTTCCTCTGTTTCTGTGAGTATCCTGTGCCTCCGGGAGTATTTTTAAAAGTCTGTACTAATTATCTGCATTGACCAAGCATGTCAAAATGGGAAATCTGTTAATGTTGGGGGACAAAATCTCAAATGATTTTTGCTCAGAATTAATTAAGGACGTCAGTATTTTTCAGGGAACTATTTTTTAACTTATGTAATTTTCTAGCCAAGTACTCTTAACTCAGGTACATTTTCACTGAAGTAACTACTTCTACTTCAGTAAAAAACACAACCAAATAAATCAACGTCTGGCCCATTCCTTATCTGAACACACACACACTCATGGGTCTATCTCATCACTCCACTACTAAGTGTTTTAATGCGGCTCTCCATCTCTCTCCCAGTGGAGGACTTAGAACGTAATGATGGATCATTACAGAAGCCATACTTCATGTCCAAAAACCTGATGAAGATCCTCAACAAATCCAACAAGGGACCAAAAAAGGGTAAAGGAAAGGACTGATGAAGAATTTCCCCTTTTGCCCAGAGTTATAGACGACACAATGATGATATAATCAATATAATCTATGACTCACCCAGATCCACATTATTTACATCACGTAATGCTCGACTCAGTTTCCTCAAACTCAATTACTTTATGATCTAATGATTTTATTGTGTGCATACATGGTAATGATTGTGCATATGAAGGGTCTGAGCACGTGAGAGTAAGGAATGTGAAATGTTACAAAAGTATCCTACATTATATATCATTTGATTTGGCTTACAATAATAACTAAAGTGTTGAAACAATAGTTTTAAGAAATGATACGTTGAACCTTGTATCTCCACGGTGCCAGCTGGCAGTAAGCCCACGTCATGAAATTAAGGCCAGCTAATCAGTCAAACTGCCTTGAAGATCATCAAATATTTGAGAATGAATGGAAAAATGAAGTCTTTTCGGAGGAGTTTCTGAAAACTTGACCCTGACCAAAAGACCCAAGAACAAAAAAATGACAGAAATCGTCTGTAAGAAATGTCCATAACTTTTGTTGTTAGATATTTTTAGTTGTAAAATAGTTTAAATGAGAATATTTTGATTAACACAATGTTGTAGATATTTATTGAACATAATTTAATACAATTGTAAATATGCTTATGTGTGCCAATCTTTTTTTATGTTTGTTTGCCATTACCTATGTTGAAGGATTTCTTTGAGGGATCCATTCACTGCCTTCCGGGTTCGTGGTTTGTTATCCTTTGTAAAGCCGCCTATACAAGTAACCAGCCCTTTGGCTCATATGACCGTTTTCAAACTGTGCACCTTAAGCACATCTGAGCTGAAGATCAAATGATTTCACATTTACAGCCAGCCTCAGCAGATGCTATCAATCTACAATAAACCCTGAATCGTTCCTGTGTTGTTCAAGCCTCTCATCTCCTCAGACGCAAGCAGACTGCATAGGGGCTCCAGTCAGGCGTCCTGTCATGTGATCTTCTGCAGAGACTCTTATCATATGTGTTCATTCCATAGTTGAGAAGCTAGCCTAGGCTAGCTTGCACACATCTCTTTCTGAGCCATCTTCTGGTATTACACAGCAATACACACAGCAGTGTTATAGCATGTTGTACATTAACTTGTGGAGGCTACAAGGGTTGAAATCAATTATCTAATTGAGGATATGAGGTGACCTAAATGCTTGATGGTTTTTATACTCAGCATGCATCTGGTGGGCTCCTTATGGTTGAGCAAATCACCTTTTAATGTCTTCTTTACTAACACAGCTATCAGTCTTGGGAACTGAACTTTTTCCCCTTGGACTTTGCACTGTATGAAAAATCAGGTTGTCAGTAGATAATAGAGATGCAAATAGTAACATAAAACAAAATGCAGGTGAATGTATTAAACATCTATTTATTCAGACTGCAGGAAAACATCTCATTTTCACAGTTTTAATCTCGACCATTTGGTTTTGCACAATGTCTCCAGGTTTAGTTTGCCAAAGACACACAATAGTGACTTCCATCACTTGCTTTAGTGTCACAAAAGCCTCATTATACAATGTGTAGACAGTGGTATGCAAGAAATGACAAGCCCATCAGCTAATCTGTCCATCCCCTGGAGGACCTTGTTACCTTGTCCTCATCTCTCATCCTGGTGTGTTAAAGTGCTAGAGACAAGCTTGACCTTAATTCAATCTAGTTAGCCAAGCACAGGTTAAGCAAAGTCAAAATCTGAGATTTTTCAATTGAGGATCTCCAAATTACAGAGCGAAAGACTAGGCCTAGTCTGTGCCTTTTAATCCAGCCCTTGATCTTTATTTAGTGATTTGATGATGTGCTTCACAATTGTTCTATATTTAGTCTTGAAATGGGGAAGGTACTGTAAATGTTACTGCTTTTGTTTGACACTGCTCAATTGCATCAAACAATTCATACTGATGAAAAGGAGGTAAGTTACTGTGAGTTACAGGAGAGCAAATGAGCTGAACCTTCAAGACTTCCTCCAAAATCACCTCTTTCAAAACTTCTAAACCTCTTGGAAAACATTTCAAAAAGTGATCATTTCCACCAATCACAGTCCCAGTCAAAACGAGGCTCAGGGGTGCCAAGGCGAGGCCAATCAGCTGTGTCTTTTTTTGATTGGTAGAAATCAGCTGTCACTCCTGTTTTGCCTTGTAAATTAATGATTTACTCGCTTGTTTGAGGCTTGTTCATGTTGTCAGTGGAAAGGGGGGGGGGCGCTTTAAACGTCCCTTCCTTAAAAACCTCATTCTACCTCCTTGTATCTCAAATCACATTAACAGGGAAGAACAAAGTTATTTGCTCTCATACCCTGTATTTTATGGGGGGGAAATAGTGTTGGCAAAAGCCTTTCTGTGACTTCAGCGCAACTTAGCATACCAGGAA
>OOFE01034002.1:2104-14427 GCA_900323365.1 Monocentris japonica | reverse complement strand
GAAAAAAAAGCAGTCAACTTCATTCCATCTCCTGTCTTCTCAGCCTAACACTCCAAAATGATGAAACATGAAGCTTTGTGATGCCATGTTCTCAATATCCTAAATCTAACAAGAGTCTTAAACAACTAACAACACCGCAGCTACATCCTGACATGAGCCTGATTCTACCATTTCTTCCTTTAATAAATAGCCAACTTTCCATAAGTTAATCAACTGATCGTTTTTGCTTTTTTCCCTTTGTAATGATGTTCAAAAATAATACAAAATACACAGAAAAAATGCAATATTCAGTTGTAGGATTAAATGCAATGCAAATTTGGGCTATATTGGAAAGATGATATAAGTGACTTAAACTTAAGAAGCAGGATCTTATGAAACATGATACAGGAAAAAATGAGCAAGCCCTTGTTTTTTTCTGACCACATAAAGTGATCTGCTGAATAGGAAGCTCCCTATATTACCATTGTAATGAATGAACGTTGTTGGATCCAAATTCCAGTGAGGCTAGGTTGATTCACTGATCTCACAATCTTATAAACAAACTTTAATGACCTGTTGACCTCAACACAGTACATGCTGTTTTTAGTACTACTTTTACTACTGTCGTACATGGATGTGGCTGTTGAATCCAAAGACCACTGAGGCTGAGTTAGTTTACTGGGTTCAAAGCCATATGATCAACAGTCCTAGCCGATCAGACCAGGTCATTACTACAGGCATTAGAGATATTGATCTCCCTTCAAATGCCACAGATGCTGTAATTACATGGCTGGTTATTGATCCAAGTACTTGTACATGTATTTAAAGGAAAAAATTCACTCTTAAATACTTTAACACAGTTGAAAACAGCTATTGGCGATGTACCTTGCATTCTGCATTTGTTGTTTTGATGTGTATTTTTCTTATTCCGGTGGATAACTGGCCGAATGTAGATGTCATGACATCACATCGAGACATGCAGCTACACTGGAGTTTTGATAGCAGAAATGGTTTCAGCGAAACGTCAGATTTTGGTGTCAGCCCCTCAGAAACAAAGAGGAAGGGCTTCTTTCTAGATCGTCATTCAACAATCATACAGGGAGAAATCCATCGGAGAAGAGGAGAGAGATCAATTTCTCCACAACAGTAGCCTCAATATACCAGAATGCAATGCAGCAAATTTTATAATTTGAACAACCGGGCACGGCATGCCACAGCATGCACTCTCTGCACTTTTTCTCAGCTGTGAAAGCAGAATTCAGCTTTCCTTCCTGATACATTGTTAGATTCCCACTCTGATGGAATAAATTACTACCAATAATTCCTCAAACTGAATAAACTCTTTATACTTTGATATATCTCTTCACAGATATATGTATATATATAATTGTCAGACTTAGTAGTGAATGCAAAACCAATAAAACAATTATATTTATACTTTAACATTGTAGATTGTAGATTACATTTCTAAAACAGCAGCATAAGTAAAAGGATAAGAAAGGAGGCTCACTAAAATCAAATAGTATAGTCCTATGTGGCTAAACAAGTCAAACTAAATTGGTGCAATGTCTCTTTATAATCTAGTGTACTACATATTGATCACATTCTTTGACCATTCATTGATCATGTTGAGGTAATCCAGACTTCACTCCCTCTTTATGAAACTGTCTTGTAAATCCAGAGATGGGATTGTAACCTAAGTTTTGTAAATCACATTTACCTCTTTAAAAAGGTCCTATGTGCAGCATTTTGCTTCTGAAAATTAATCACATAAACCCTGTTGCTTCCTGTCTCATAGAGGATGTTGCCATTTGTCCTCCCTCCCCATCCCCAGCGTCAATCTGTTTTCATGAGCAAGAAGAAGGATAAGCCAATATGTAGGTAAGATAACATCAAGATGAAAATCTGCAGTTAGAATAGAGGGCTGATCTCGACGGCCGCTCTCAGCTCTCAGTCTCCCTCGGCTGGTGCACCTCCCTCTGTCCCGCAGGTCCAAAGCCGGCCAGTCCGCCAGGCTTCCAGGAGCATCCCGCTGCAACCCAGACTGGCCAGCTCTCGCAGGCTGCTCCCAGCTGCATCCTCCGCAGACCTTGGTCAGTCACCACTGCTGCTGGTTCCGCTCACTCTCCGCTCTATACAGCCGACCCCCGATCCTCCCGATCGCCTGTCGACTCACGCACTCAGTCAGGCTCTCACACTGACACTCTCCCGTTCACACATGCACACACAGGTTAAAAGGAGTCCGGCCGCAATAAGCCTTAATTGGCCACAGTCGATGCTGGATCCAGGGAGAGTCAGTCCACTGACTCAACTCTCTCCTGGATCCAGCCTATGCCTCAACCCCACCCTCCCCCCAGTCCGCCACAGTGTTGTAAATCAATCTCCCTTTGTGCTGTAAAGCAATCCCTCCCTCCAAATCTGACTCACACTGACTCGCACACAATGTAAAATGCAGTGTAGAGGCTGGTACAGGTTGTCAATCTTCTCAGCATTTCTTTCTTGCGGTAACTAATGTCTCAAAAAATTAATGTGGTGGTGATTTATTGAAGTTTAAATGATACTGTCGCGGACTGGGGGGAGGGAGTGGGTGAGGTGTAGGCTGGATCCCTCCCCCCAGTCCGCCACATACCCCCACCACCAAACTGAGGCCGTCCGGCCGAAGCCAAACCCCCCCCTTAGAGCGAGGATGAAGGTGAGGAAGAGTCTTGTCCGGAACGGCTCGGGGTCGGTGGGGTCAGGTGATGTTGGCAGGGTACTGGTGGCTTCCAGGTTAGCGGGCCGGTGGCAACCGTGATGTGTGAAAGTAAATTGGAATGGATTGCTAGCATTTATCATTTACCATTGTGTGGTTGTATTGTTACTGTGTTACTGTGTTGTCACATGCTATGGACATGTATGCTTGAATGTCACATGGCAGGCCAGAGAGGCCCTTCAAGGAAGTCATAAATCTGACCTTGTCCAGACCACTACTAGGTGGAGAGAGCCCATAGGATGAACCATGTTAAACATGCTATCTAAGCATAAGAGAACCAATCATGAGACTTCTTTGTTTCCAAAGAAACTATAAAGAGTGGAGTAAGCTGATTTTCGGAGAGAGAGAGAGCATAGAGAGATTTTGACTTTCTGTGGAACCTGTGACAAGGTATCTCTCTCCAATATATCTGTATACAATATATTTTTATGTGCTTCAACCTATCAGTGTTTTGTGTGTTATTTCAAGAGTTCAACTTTCCACAACAGCTGCCTGTCACTAGCTCTAAATATGCCAACACTGCAAAAGCGTCCATCTTAGACTCCAATATTTGTCCAGATTTGCACAGCTGTTCCATAGATTCAAACTATCTACTTTTCAGGCTCAAGGCCACATTTAGGCTGCCATCATCCCTGTCATTATGATTGTCAGTACCATTTGTTTGACTCCTTGCTAATAATAATAATAACAACAATAATAATAATGAAGTACCATACTTGTGGGTACCTTGTGGACACTTTAAAGTACTCTGTTGTTACTTAACATGAGTTTGGGAGAAAACCAACTGTCTGTGTGAAGACGAAACAAGAGTACAGGTATTGGATGATGGAGGGTGCCAAAAGTTCAAGAAGTCAGCTATGCCTCTGTCCCCAGAGACCAACACCAACACACTATTTCATGCAAAAATAATCATGTTAAGAAGTCTAAAGTTCTAAAATCGTATTTTTCTCAAAACAAGCGGTGAGATAGCTGTTCTTGTTTCCAATGTGGTTTGACTTATTACAAGAATTTTCTAAAATCACATGTTGAAATACAGCAGATCACTGCACCAGTATCAAGACAATGTTTATTGTCTTAATTATCTCACCCCATTGCTGAGATAATTGTGTGTGTGTGTGTGTGTGTGTGTGTATGTGTGTGTGTGTGTGGGCGTGCATGTGTGCGTGTGTGTGTGATTTTAGGACTGCTGTTTACATTGCTGCACCAGTAATTGGATCAGACTATGCTGGTTAACAATCTCTTGCAAACAAGTGACATACTTCCTAGCAAAAATGCTGCTAGAAAAAAACAAAACCCTGTTTTGTTTATCATCATAAGCAAGGGCTGCCATAATGTGGTGTAGACTGGAATACTTACATGGTTGAGGTTCTTGTCTGACACATAGCAATGGTCAGCAATGGTTTGAAAATAAGGCAGGGCACTTGCATTAAGGTAAACCGCATGCTTTTGTGCTTTTGAAACATCAATTGTAATAAGCCTGAACTCCTCAGAGACCAAGTCCCATTTTCTCTTGTCAACTCAATATTGTTCAACGTAATCAAAGACAGAAAATCCATAGTGGACACAGGTCTGAAGACACAATGCAACCCCTTCCCCTTACTTGTATCTGTTCTCTCTGACTTGATGCAACAAAAATATCCCAAAATATGTGACTCAAAGAGAAAAATATCTATTTCAATATTTACTCAACCATCGCCCGATACTGTTTGCTCACTGTCTGCCAAAGAATATTGCTGTTTCCATCCTTTCATCTTCAGTCGATAGGTACACTTTGTTTTTCAAACAGTTGTCAATGCTCTGGCTCTGATCAGCAGACTTTTTCAGGTAGAGTAAAGCAATATAATGCATTAGGCAATGGAGGAGTGTGCTGCCTGGACTTGTTTGAGTGCATTTTGCCTGCAGTATGCTTTGGCACTCTGTTTCAATACTGCATTCTGCATGCATTTAGCTGGTACCGAGCAGATGAAAAGATACAGCATTGTAACAGTCATTAAGGTCCAGAGGTTTACATCCCTCACTTTGAGTGTGGCCAGATGCTTTGTCTCAATTAACGTACAGCTCTGCTTTAGGGAACAGGGGAACAAATTCAAACGAAGTCTAATGTGCCAACTAATTACAGAATTTATTTTCCATTCTTCCACGCTCACCTTCAATGTAATCACAGGTTTCTCCTTTATTCTCCATAGGGGATAGTAAGAGTTCAAAATTCAATTACCCAAGAAGAAGTTACAGTTCTTTAACTGCCCACTTCACTGGCCCTGATTCCATTTATTTCACTTCCTCTCCCTCTCTCCACTGCTACTGTATCTCTTTCTCACTTTCCTGCTCACTTTCTCTCTCTAACTGCAGTTAAATCCTACATTTATATGTAAATAACCATTAAGTAGTCTATGGTATCGTTTGATTTCTCATATTGTTTGCCTTGCAAACGAGAGTTGAAAAGAAGTGGACAGGGATTCTGAGTTTGGCTGGTTGAAAGCGTCTCTTGTCCAGGCTACATGTTAGATGAGGGAGAGAGGAAGCTCTAGAGGAAACGGTAGAGAGGAAAACAGACAGGAGATTAAAAGCGTCTTCACTGCCGGAGGCCTTTAATCACAAAACTCATAAAGAGCAGGAAACAGCAAAGTCCTGCGGTTCCATATCATCCCGTAAGATCTAAAGTACACACATACACACACACAAAATACACACAAACGCAGACACACAGTGATGCAGTCGCAAACACACTGACAGACATGCATGTGCACACACATACACTCAAACAAACCTGGAAGCCAAACCTGACATGGCCTGTCATAGAAACTCCCTGAGGCGCTTCTCTTTTTCATTACACGACTGTTTGTGTTGCTGAGGTGGTAAGAGGTAAAGTCACTCAGGATGAAATGCTGCTGGTAAAGCCCAAGATTTTCAGAAATATAGTTTTCATACTATATTTGTGCGTGTGTGTGTGTGTGTGTGTGTGTGTGTGTATGTGTATGCGTGTGTGTGTCCGATCAAAGAAACTTGGCAGATGCACAGTATGCAAGATACTCGGTATGCAAGAAAGACCTGAGGGGCTTAAGTTATCATTCTTCCTCTCTGGGTGAGATAAGTTTTTGTGACACAGCATAAGTTTCATCACTGGCAAATAAAAGCTGCCAACCAGCATAATGACATAATAAAGTTTCCTCCCCACACAGCCACTATAGCTGCTGTGACCTTTGTTGGTTTTGACCTTCCTCATAACTCGGATAAAGGCTTTTGATTGAATAGTGCAGTGTAGGCGTAGGCAGGTGTGTGTGTGAGGGTAAGTGACAGAGTTTGACACCTATTCCATCAGCTCTGTGAACAACATTATAGTGTTTTGCTGGGCCCAGCTGGGGCAGAAGATAACAGAGATAACATAGCTCATTTCTCATGAGAGCATGCTTCTGTCTTTTTTTCCCTCCTCTGCCCTGGGCTGTGCATCTGAACAGCTGTTGGTATGGATGTGCTTTGTTTAAGTTGCTTGGACGTGCCGTAGTAGGCAGTGTCTCAGAGGCAATGCTAAGGATAACACATGAGGATGTAAGGGATTCAGTCTGTTAAATACCTGTAAGCAGGTTAAGCGTTGAATCAATATCCACATGGACATTTTAAGTTATTTTGGATTTTGTGTTTTCAATATGAATTCAGTGCCTTGAGTGAGATGAAGTTTAGATTGTGGTTTATCAGACGTGTTGGAGCTGCCTGTGCTTGTTATGATTTTCACAGCAAACAACCGGTGAGTGGAGTACTGCATCGCTGTCAGGTATGACCTATAGACATACACACACACACACACACACACACACCAGCTTATCATCTATCTTTTATTGTACTGCTGTAGGTGGAGGTAATGCTGCAATATCTCAACCAAAGACAGTTCCAAGGTTACAGGTTTGCATTTCTGTGTGCTCTGCCCCATCATGCTGATGACACGAGAAGATTTCTTACCATATTACCTCTTTTCATCCAGTCCTTTGGATGATGATGAAGTAGCACTGAACATGTGCAAGCTGCAGGGGAAGCAGAGATTAGAGGAGGACTTGTGTGAAGTGATATGTTGACTGCAGAGTGCCTGAAGGTGGTGTAGAACCTTGGAGCTGACAACAGGCTTCGAGCGCTATGGAGCAGTGGCAGACAGGAGGCTCCAGAAACCTTTCCAACTGGCTGAAGAGAAATGAAGGATTTCAATGAAAGAGAAAAGCAGATAATGAATGAGCATAGACATACATTCATACACCTGAACGTCTCCTACTTGCTCTTTTGTCTTTTATCCATTTTTCATGTTTTTCTCTCCCTCTTAGTTCCAGTTTCTTTTCCCTCAATCTTCTGCTCTCCTCCATTTTCTTCCCCTCCATTTTCTTTCCCTCATCTTTCAGTGCTCCTTTCTTCTTGCTCTCCCTATTCACTATGCCCCATTCCTCTCTCGTCTGTTGCACGACCCATCTCTCTGCCCTTCTCCTTGCCTCCCCCTCCTCTTCATCTCCTCCCTCCCCTCCTGAGCCTAGAATGGGGCTCATTTCACTGCCGGCTCTTTGTCAAAGAGAAAAATGAGAACATGAGACACTGAGGGGCACAAAGAAGGGTTTTGACAGTAATGGGATTATGAGGTGCAGTATTGAATAGTAAAATAACAGGGAGAGGAATTGCGAAATGTGAAATGGACATCTGAACAGAGGGCCAGCAGCACTTCAGAGTCAGAGTCTTACCTGCATTGTGCAGCAACTGGAAAAAAAAAACTAGTAGATGCATGCAGGTAACAGGGAAAACAATAGAGGCTCCCACTGTCTGTTAAGTATCCCATTATGTGCCATCTTGTGCTGGCTGAATGAGGAGTCAAAGAAAGGGAGAAGGTGGTTAGGCAGAACAGTGGAGCAAGACATCCCATGGAGGCCTTGTCTCTCGCTATCGTCCAAGGGCAGCACACTAATAGAGTTGTTTACATGCAAGCTGTTCCTCTCTTTCTCTGTCTTGCTTTTACACACACACGCACACACACACACACCTACACAGAGTCCTTGAGCATACTTGCATTCCATTAGCATTCTTCTCTGTATTGACTTTGATGCAGTATGCCTCCAATACAAATGGTTGAACAACCTACCACACATTGAAATTCATCAAAACCAAGATGTCAGCATAACATGTAGGGTATTCTGATAATGTAGTGTCAGCCTTTTGTGTGTGTGTGTGTGTGTGTGTGTGTGTGTGTGTAGTCAGCGAGGCTTGGTCTGGGACAAGCAGGCCAGTTAGTTTAACCTTGTGCCCTGCGTGTGTGCCCAGCAGATAATGGGCACTGTTGGCAGGAGTCAGTTTGTATCCTCTGACTTCACATCTGCCATGTGGTCTGGCCAGCTGGAGGCCAATTTCTGGCGATTTTCTGATTTCTTTCACACATCAACATCTCTATTTTAATACACTAAAGGTCAATACGCATGTGTTAATTGTTGCTGTTTTTGATTGCTTTGCCCTTGTTGCATTTTCTACATACTTAAAGCAGCAGCAGGGTGGCAGGATGAGAGCGAGAGACTGCCCTTTGATCAAAGGGCCCAGGTTCACGCGCCGATGTCGGCAAGCATCCGCCCTGCTGAAGTGTCCTTGAGTAAGACACTGGATCCCTACCAGCTCCAGGTCACTGTTCTGTAGCTGAGTCTGACCTTTGACCAAAAGAGAATTTCCCTATGGGGATCAATAAAGTATCACATTTTTATTATTAGTAGTAGTGATGAAATGATGACTGAACTAATGTTAACTTTGATGACATAACATGGCCATGTTGGCCAATCTATCTATACAGTCTTGGATTAACAATCAAAATAGCTGTCCAATACCATTATTCTTCATTCTTCTATGAGATCATTATAATGTAACATTATTATAACTAACTCTCTGATGACACTCAGAATGGAGTGCCATTTCAGTTTCACAGAAAGAAATTTGTTCTTGTGTTTACAGAGTCTTTAGTGGGGTAGGATGATATTTTTAATATCTCTCACTGGTGGTGCTTATGAAGTGGTTTTGCACTCACACACACAACACACACACACACGCACGCAACACGGCAATCAGCCCATGCCGCCCTGAGGCTCTCGAGAGGAGGGGATACGGGGCTCTGTGGTGCAAAATAATAAAAAGACATTTTCAGTGATTAATACGCTTCTCTCCCAGACTGCGGTAAACTGACATCTATACTCAATCATGGCAGGAATCTATTAGAAATTATTGATTTGCAGGAAAGACAGAGAGAGAGAGAGAAAGAGAGAGAGAGAGGGAGAGAGAGAGAGAAGTAGAGAGGTACAGAGACATATGGAGAGACAGGCAAGACAGAGATGGAGACAGAGAGAAAGAGAGAGAGAGAGGGAGAGAGAGAGAGAAAGGGACAGAGCAACAGACACCAGCAGTAAAGTGTCTTTTCTTTTCTTACCATTAATTTGAAAATGTAATGAGAAAGAACTTTTTTGCCTGACTTTTTTCATGACTTTTCACAAACACGCTGAAAACTTTGGCTAAAAACTTTGAGAAATGAAGCAGATCATTCAGTGAGTCTGGCCTTAGGAGAGCAATAACTCCGATGTGACCCTTTATCTCTGATGTCGACCGTGCCCTGTCTACTGTGGCAGTGACTGATGTGGATAGACAAGAACGGAGTGGCGCGGGTCGCTTCCAAGGCACAGCCATCCACTGAACCCAGCAGTAGAAGAATGGGCCAGAATTCTGAGTATTGTAAGACTGACAGGTCTCCTCTTGAATTATATATAAACGGGTGTCAGAGCATCGCCTGAATTCCTATTTGTGGGTAGGAAGAACACCAGCTGCACGTGATGAATGGAGCGGAGCGGTGGGTGCAGGTGTGTGCATGTACGTGTGTGTGTGTGTGAGTGTGGAGGGGGTGGGGGATGTTAATGACTACAGACAAGTATGGCATTTTGACAGAGAGTTGTGACTGATGCTCTATGAGCCAGCTGCTGCTGTTATGTGATGACAGCAAAGTCTTCTGTCTCTCTTCTTCTTTCACCTCTGTGCCACTGTGGCAAAAAGAAAAGACACATGAGACTTCTTGGCATACAATCACTGCCTTGTTATTTTGTGGTTTTGGTGTTGGTTAACAACTTAATTTCCGTTCACATTTTGACAGGTATTTGCTTTATAACACAACGAACGTGGCAGGGGCCCGTTGTCAGCACTGTGATAAATGGAAGGAGGCCATGCTAGCTAATAGGGAACTGAACTAACAAGAGACTTACGACATTTAACCTACTGTACATCTGCTGATATTGCTAGGCAACAGTAGTATTTTCAGTGGGTCCTTGTTGAACTGCGCATGTCTGAAATGCCGGTGTTAGAAACCTTTATAGACCAGCTGATGGCCTGTATGTTATTGCTCCTGCTGTGGCTATTTTGCACTGCAGCTGCATTGGAAGATTGCTTTTTCCATTTCATATTTCTTTCACTCAAATTGCTTGTGGCAGCATTTTACTAGCTAGTAGAAGATTCATTTCAAGTTCCCTGGTTTCCTGATAATGTAAGTTGTGTCATTTTACATTCTATTATTTGACTTGTTGGACTAATTTGTTGTATGTGGACTTAATCTCTTGTAGAGGTTGTAACATTACCATAGTAGGCCATACTGAGTGTATATTAACAGTAACAATTGTCGTGTATTTGTTCATTTTCAGTGAATACAGTAAATTTCAGCTCAGTAATGAAAATATCTTATGGTTGGGTGTCTTTACAGTAAGGTTGATGCAAAACAGTAAATTGATGCCATAAGGTAAAATCGCTGAATATGTTTTTGTGTTTTGGACACATGCAGGCTTCCTTTTTGTGTCTTTCTTAGATCATGATGGTCCCCATTGTATTCATTTTGCTTTGGACATCTGCACAATATGTAGTGGTATACAGGGTTTTTATGTCACAGGGATTGCTTACTGTCCATAAACAACAATTAAGGTTAACCCTTTGCTCATTGCTATTTGGGAAACCTAAATATTAGGAAATGACCATTGCATATTGTGCTTTGATGAGAATAGTTTTTGTGTGGCAGCATGATTTAATAATGACTATTTTATTTCACAATGCAGCAATTACTGAATTTCCATAAGGAACAAATCCAAGGACAAGCTTCTTTCATGACGTACAGCCTCTTTTTAAATATGAATGCTATATGGAAAAATGTGCCCAAAATTAGGCGTATAGAAGAGTTTTACACTCTTAAGTAAGTCAAAGCATTTTTGAGTTTACTGTATTGAGTGATATATTAAAGTTTATATATCACTCAGTATTGAAATTGTTAGAGACATTGACCTAGGATACAAATAAAGTTATATTTTGAACAGTTGGTGCTGCTTATGGGGAGAATATGTTGATTCTATAAGCATGGAAATAGAAAACAGATATTTAACCAGAAAATGATGCAGCTGTATTTGTTCTTTTTAGCAAAACCTTGTGGCCACATCAACAAACAGTCTTAGCTTCTGAAAGGAGTCATGATGAGCTCAAGGCTAAAGTGTCAGAGATAACAAACCCTATCTCTTCACGGTGCCAGACTGTCTCATCCACTAACAGTCAACAGCTGTGTGTGTGTGTGTGTGTGTTTGTGTGTATGTGTTTGTGTGTATCCAACCATCTTTCAAAACATTTCATGTTTTCATAGAGCCATACATTCATCTATCCATCCATCCATACCATCCATCCATACTATATAGCCATTAATCATTAATACATACATCCATACAACCATTTGAGCCAATGTTGCTGCCTGTCTGAACGTAATCTCCCTGCTCCCAGACACCAACAGCAGAAAAACACCTCTATAACAGGTGGTAGAGGAATATTTCACCAAATGGCTCCACAATCACATTGTACCAACAAAGCAACAGAATTTCAGTGTCATGGAAATTGCTTGAAACATGAAAGAAGCTTGCCCTGTTCAAAAGCTTTAGAGCTTTAGACTCACCGTCTCCATGGCAATGGCAAGACTCTATGCAAAATGTAACTGGATAATCAGCACATGCATATTGCACAAACAAGTAAACATTTAGGACAAAACACACATGCCCACTCACACTGTGGCACCCCCAGTGGGAATGACTACTAAGGGTAAGCAGGATCAGCATCATGGACAGCGCCACAGGCTGCAGCCTGGCCAGGCAATCTAGGGGAAGTATTATCCAGTCCATATGCTTCAGCCAATCCCCACATCAACCTGGACACACCTGGGCCTAACTTTCTAATTGCCTGCTATAAATACCTGCACCACAGAGAAGCATGGCTCTTGGCCATTTGCAAGCTCGGCAGTGTAGAGTCCACAGCACAGGCAAAAGCAGCTCATAGGGCAGAGTTCCTCAAATCCGGGCCTCGGGGTCCAGAGTGCTGCTGGTTTTCTCTCCTACCAGGAAGTTAATTTCATTCACCTGGTATCCCAGGTCTTAATCAATCCCTGATTAGACAGCTAGAATGGAAACTACCTGGCAGAATAGAAAACCAGCAGTACTCTGGACTCTGAGGCCCAGATTTGAGGACCACTGCCATAGGGTGCTAAGAACACACACACACATGCGCCCAAACATCCATGGTTCTGTCCCTTTCA
>OOFE01033992.1:7545-17714 GCA_900323365.1 Monocentris japonica | reverse complement strand
TGTTTAAATGCCACAGCCTACCTGAGTATTGTTGCTGACCATGTCCATCCCTTTATGACCACAGTGTACCCATCTTCTGATGGCTACTTCCAGCAGGATAATGCACCATGTCACAAAGTTCAAATCATCTCAAACTGGTTTCTTGAACATGACAATGAGTTCACTGTACTCCAATGGCCTCCACAGTCACCAGATCTCAATCCAATAGAGCACCTTTGGGATGTGGTGGAACTGGAGATTCGCATCATGGATGTGCAGCCGACAAATCTGCAGCAACTGCATGATGCTATCATGTCAATATGGACCAACATCTCTGAGGAATGTTTCCAACACCTTGTTGAAAGTATGCCACGAAGAATTAAGGCAGTTCTGAAGGCAAAAGGGGGTCCGACCCGGTACTAGCAAGGTGTACCTAATAAAGTGGCCGGTGAGTGTATATCATCACAGTAATCAATATGATAAAAATGACTTTCTAAAACCAAGTTCCAAAAAAAGCCCCAACAGTTTCAATGTTGATTCTCAACACAAAATTCCACAAATAAAATATATTTGTCAAATGAGATAGTACAAGGGTGTATCATAGCATCAGAACATTGGATTTGTTCCTTGTTGAATATTAGTGATTGTAATAATAAGCATCAGCATTTGAACACTGTACTAGCATGAGGTGGATGTTCTGACAAGCAAGCTTGTACTGCTGTATGTAAGCACATCATTTCTGTTTTAAGGTAATGACTTTATAACTCAGTAACTCAAGAATCTTTCAAGAAAGACGTACACAAAAAAAGATTTGGTCAATATAGGCAACAGGAAATGTAATTAATAGAAAATTTGTTTGATTCACAGTGAAAAAGTATAGATGAGTCCTGGCCATGATTATTGGCACCCATACATTTTATGCAGATAATGTACAATATCTTCTGAAATAATTGGAAATGGAAACAACTTTCCATCTTCACACATTCATCTGTTTTATTTAACAGCACATGATCAAACAACCTTTTATGGTTTCAAAATAGAAAAGTGGCTATGGTGAGCCTTTGGCAATGACGACTGCTTCCAAACGTTTCTTGTAACCATCATTAAGCTTCCTGCACCTTTCTGCTGGCAGTTTCTCCCACTCTGCAAATGCAACCCGCTCCAATTCTTCAATATTTGAAAGATTCCTTTGACCAACTGCACATTTCAGGTCTCACCATAGGTTCTGAATAGGATTGAGATCAGGACTTATCGCTGGCCACTCCAGAACAGTTTTCACAACGTTTTCTCTTGAACCATTGCTGAGTGCTTTTGGTTGTGTGTTTTGGGTTATTATCCTGCTGGAGCACCCATGACCTTTGACTGACACCCAGTTTTCTGACACTGGGTAACACATTTCGCTCCAAAATGTCTTGGTAATCTTCTGATATCATGATGCCTTTAATACGTTCAAGACGTCCAGTACCAGAGGCAGCAAAGCAGCCCCACAGCATTATGGAACCTCCACTGTATTTGACTGTAGGTACTGTATGTTCTTTTCTCTAAAAGCTTCATTTCATCGTCTGTAAACAAAGCGTTGATCTGCATTGCCAAAGAGCTCTAGTTTGGTTTCATTGGTCCACAGAACATTTTCCCAGAAGGATTTAGGTTTGTCCAGGTGGGTCTTGGCATAGATTAATCCGGCCAGGTTTCTCTTCAGCAGTGGGGTCTTCCGTGGCCTCCGACTGTAAAGCCCGTCTCAGTTCAGTGTCCTGAAACCATTACCCCAGACCTCTCCAGGTCAGCCTTGAGATCTTTGGATGTCATGTAAGGTGTTTTTTCAATGGCTCCACAAACCTACAATGACATCTGAGATCAATTTTCCTCTTATCACCGCATCTTGGGAGATTCTTAACAATTCCCTGAGCAGCAAACTTCTTAATAACATTGGAACTGTGGAAACAGAAATACCAAGGTGTTATGTGGTATATATAGATATATCCCTCCCTCAGACCTAGCTTAAAGTTTAAAAAAGTTTAGTTTAAAAAAGGCAAAACAATAAACGTATATCCAAGCTTGCAGTTTTCCTTGTCCATGTGGCATTGGTCCATTCTCTCTCTAGCCCCCTGTGTTCCACACAACCACCCTTTTACAGGTGTTCCACGTCAGGGTAATGAGTCTTCCCCGCCCCGCCCCCACATGTGTGACATCAGTCTGACCCTGCCCTTGAACCTGTATACCCTAAAGCTATGAATAATGACATGACACCTCAACTGCCTATCATAACACAAGGTCTCTAGAGATGGCCTTAAAGCTTTGTGAACACTTATGTTTGGTGATAATAGTTTTTCTGACATCCTCAGACAGCTGTTTTCTCTTCACCATTTTCACAGACGACCAGGGAAGCAGAACAGACTGTTTTGTCACTTTAATGATAGTTTTTATGATAGTTAGTTCCGGTGCGCTGAAGGATGGTCGCGCTGACGATGGCTCCGTGCCAACTCCGTAGGTTTTATTTTCTTATTTTAATTGTCTTATTGTTATTTTGTTTGTGTTTTATATATAGATGTGTGATTTAATGTATACCTACCCAGCTGAAACGTGCCTCATCCCAAACATTTCATTGTCCAGTATGACTGTAAGTGATACTGTACATATGACAATAAAAGACTTGAACTTGAAAATGGATAATTGGTTCATTTATACAATGTGGGCACCTGCAACCTGTCACAGGTGAGTTAAATTACACTGCAAATGAGAATCAATTTCCTCCAACAAAATTGATTTGAATTGTTCTAAAGGGTGCCAATAATCATATAAATAAACCATAAAAGATTTGTATTTAATCATGTTTATTGTTTAATAATGTGCTGTTCTAAATCGTTACATGAATGTGTGAAGACCGAAAGTTGTTTCAATTTCCAATTATTTCAGAAGATATTGTACATTATCTGCATAAAATGCAAGTGTGCCAATAATCTGTAAATAGCAACCTAAGCACTGTGAACCTTCAAGTAAATGCTCGGTCCCAAATACTAGCCTGTATCTTAGAGTAGCCTGATGAAGCTTGTTGACAAATTAATGTCTCTCTCTAAAAAATGCCTATTTCAGAAAATGTCACATCAGCTTGTGCAACCATGCATCATGCAGCATCGATAAAAATCATTGCATCCTGTACACAAAGGAAAAGCAGGTCTTTAAGTATGAATGTGAGACTGTGCAAATTCATCAATTGGCAGTGGCACCTTGGGTTTAGGGTTTCATGGCAGATAGAGAATTGAACGCCTAAAAAAAAAAACATTATAACAACGATCCAGGTGTGGTTTTATTTGCAAAGATATTTTTTGTTAAAAGGTAGTTGAGGGTTTAATATTCTTGTTGCAACAACATTGTGGGAGCTGAGTGATCCATATTATCTAAATGAATGAAGGCTACTGTGTGAAGATTATTCACTGACACAAGCCTCATGGGCATACCAGGCCGGTCATCATTCTTCCTCTGCTCTCCAACGTGTGCTCCATCCATCCATCTCAACTCACCCTGCTCTGTCTCTCACTCCCTCTCCCTCCTACCCCGTCCCTCATATTTTGTCCAAATGCTCTGGCATTGGCCTGTTTTGTGGATGTACCTTTAGCTTCTGAATTAAAGATTACACATGCAGCGGATGTGTTGTGCATAAATAAAACCTCACAACTCACTGCTGCCGAGGCCAAAAATAACTGAAAACACATAGCGTTTATTTTCTAGGTAAGAGCACAGTTAATGATCAGACACAGAGATGTGGTCACCATGTGCCCTTTGTGTGTATGTATGTGTTCCTATGGAGTGTCAGGGCTCTGGCAGTTGTGAGTGTTGATTGATCCCTGTTGAGTATCTGTCTTTTTCCTTCCTGTGGCTTGCCCCTGTATTGGTTTTCCTCCCCTCTGTTTTTACTAGCTACGTAATTCTACCCCAGCCAACAAGTTTATTTACATCTCCCCCAATTCCCTCAGCAGCAAAGGCTCAAGGCAACTGCAAGGACACGTGCACGTCCGGGGCCTCGCTTTTACGTGCACTTGCATGTGTTTGTGCATACATATGTGCAGTACTCATGTGCTGTGAATTTGTCTAAGGTGATTCAGCACATCTGAAGCTGCAGCTGGTCAGGCTGGCGATGAACCTTCTTATTCAAAACCTTTCTTAAATTCTTTGTAAATTTTTCGTATTTATGTGCGTACAAAAATACCACATGGGATTCATGAAACGTGGAAAACCTCGATTTGTGCGTACCCCAGGTGTATCAGATGATGAATGCCAATCGTTCGTAAATTGGATGCGTGTGTCTGTTGAAGCCGATTTGCATTGGTAAACGCTGTTCAACACCGTAAAAGGCTGCAGACTGAAGGGTCGTGTGCAAGTAAACCACAGAAAAAAGAGGGAAAAGAAGAACTTGACGGAGTCTGAAATGGAAGTGTGAAAAAAACAACAGTTTTCAGAAGCATCAGCAGTGGAGTCACAAGAACTGATCAAAGTGAAGCATGGCAAGAGATTATTAACGCTGTCAGTGCTGTTTCAGCAGAAACACACACCGTTGCTGAGGTAAAAAAAGAAATGGTTCAACATTAAATTAGATTGCAAAAAAATAATAATGAGAAGTAGGTGCATGTATCAGCCCAACATTAGAGAGGAAAATCCTTCTCCCAAGTCTGAACATGAAATGTTGTTTTATTTCCTAAAAGTGGATCATCGTCTGTCATTTGGAGATACTTTTAACCAGATGACAAACAAGTGCAGATTCCGTGCAAGGTTTTCCTGAGGGTTGCAGCTGTGCCCCAGAGTAATACATTTGTAATTTATTATTTGAATTTTCTAAATAAGGACCACGATAAAAGTAAGACAGCAAGACTTTTTAATGCTGCTACTTTAAGAAATACTGCACTGAAAAAATAAATTAATCATTGTGTCTAATAATTGTGATCACAATATTAAACAAAAGATCAGGGTTTTTATTTTTGTCCTGCACCCTTGCCCCTACATCCCTGTTATCTAGCTCTTCAATGCCTGTCTTATGTCCCTCGACCTCAGCTCTAGGTCAACGTTTCCCTAAAGCCCTATCAGCCTTTACAATTAGTTAATTGAACCTGCCTCCAACGAGACGTCTGGGCACATAATGGAACTGATGTTCTCACCTGCCAGAGGCAATTAACTCTAAACACCACTCTCTCAGCACATGCACCACAACTCCCCTCCGAGTATTATAAGGTTAAGTAAGTTGAAGATGATGAGGGGGACCAGCAGGTGGGGGTGGGGAGCCTGCTCATGGCCCCCAGAGGGTGATGGGCAATTATTTCCGTCAGATTTATACTGGCAGTCATGCGGAATGGTGGGCGACCGTCTCCGACCCTTGTAGGCAGGGAAACAGCAGAGGTTTCGGCCGCCTTGAGTCATAGTGGGTGGGAGGATAGAATGGAGAGAGGGAGGAAAAGGGAGGAAGGGTGCTTGGTAGTGTGAAGGGAAGGTTAGGTGATTAATTGGAAGAGCAACTCAGGGTCAGTCTCCATTGTTAGGGTGAGGGGTCAAATGAGTGTGGCATTGAGTGTGTCACCTGATGCATGGCACACCCTTGTCCTCGGCTATGGCCGTAAGATGAAGTTGTAATTCAGAGCAGTGCAAAGAGAAAAGGAGACAGTGAGAGAGACAGAGACAGAGACACGGGGAGGAACTGAGGGATGGAGGGAGAAAGAAGAGGAGAGAAGAGAAAGAATAGAGTAGAGGAGCAGAGAGTGAAAGGGTGTCAAAGAGACAAAAACAGAGAGACTCTGGACTTTGGAGTCCCTGTCTCTCGATTGACGTTTCAATTAAATTGCTATCACAAGTGCCTGGAGTATTGTTGACTTCATATCCTGCACAGATATTTTTTTTCAGTCAGAAGGATTTGAATCACTTCAAAAGCCAATGAAATGTCCCCATCTAAACCAGAGGAGGATAGAAGTGTCACAAACAGTCTCAACTTGCACTCCTCTCGACAGTAAAAAGGTGTCTAGGATTACCGTAGAATTTTAAACAGCAAATCATCATTCAAAAAAGAATGGAAAATTAAGAGTGATTTTCCATTCACAAAGAAAATATTAAAAATATGTGAGGTAATTCCCCTTTACCATACTATGTCTAGACATCGACATCTTTCGTTTTTTATGTTTTTAAAATGCCTTTGGGTTTCCTGTGACTGTCACTGTAGCTCCCTTAGCTCCCTTCTCTCTCTCAACCATTAAAGTCAGCCTAGAACATGACAGATCTTTGAAGCCGCACCACCACTCATCCCAGCGATGTTAGTTTAAAATGATTAGCTCTCAGAGCCTTGCAGTCAGTGTTGCGACAGTGTATTTCAGACCTATTGTGGTAACATGCTTGACAATGGCTTATTATTTTGACGATCCTCCCTCTCGCTCTCTCTCTCTTGCTCTTTTTTATTCTCTCTCTCTCTTTTTCCTCCTGTGTCTTTCTTTGTATGATTCTGAAATGTCGTTGTTTATGGTGCTGTATACTCCTGATGTCCTTGAAGCGAAACAATGAAGATCTAGTGAATGCTAAGAGGCACATGGGCGTATCATTGCAGGAATGAGCTATCAATCTTTGAAGCAGCTGGCATGCCAATTGCATAGCTTTGTCCTTGACATGTTGTCTATTACACTGTACTGCGGTGACCTTTTCAAGATAATGGACACTAAAGATGATGGTATATGTTAAATGACTCTCCATACCTTTTCAGATTAAAACACTTTTTTTTACAATGGCGATGCAGCATATGAATTCACGTGCAGTACTTTGATCGTCTTTTATTATTGTTGATCATTTGATACATATTTTCATGGTCTATATGTCATGGCATGTTACGAAAGGTGTAATAAAAGATTAGGCAAGTAACCAGCAGCTTATTGCTCCACCGCCACTGCCGGCTTATCAACAGCTCCATGTTGGCTTTCACAGCTCAAGAAAGAGGGGCCATGTCAATCCTCATTAATTCTCCCAGTGAATTAGAGGAAAAGTAGATGATAGGAAATTAATGTCTGCAAGAGACACCTAAATTATTCAACAGTAACAGGATTACGATGAAAGATCACTACACTGGCTTATTTCTTTCTATCCCCATCCTTCCTTCCCTCCCCCTTTCCCTCTTTCGTTCCTTACTCTCTCTCCCCCATTCCCTCCATTACCTCCTGGTGACAGACATTGCCTAGTATCTGTTTGAAAACCTTGTCTAATACTTCTCTTATTCTTGTTTGTGTTGTCAGACCTTTTGTACAATAAACTGACTGTGTGAATGACTGAAGTGCTCCAGTGAACTTTCTTACTTCCTTACTACCATACACAATTTCAGCCTATCCAGTCCCTGTAGCCATAGCAACCGCTGCCAGGATGGCACAGTATAGCAGACCTGCCAAGTTTTGGACTAACATGTCAAGTGTGTACGTGGAGTGCAACGTCACTATTTGCGTTAACAAGCAGCAGAACCTAAGAAAGTGGCCAGTGAGTGTAGATCTTTTTCAATGTCTCCATGTTGCTGTTGTAGGCTGCACATCACTGACTACTCACATATTAAGCACAGATGTAATGGATGACTAACATTAGCAATATACCACTAAATATAATGACACAGAGATGAGCAATCATTCATAATTAATAATATTTTTCAGGATAAAACTAAAATATTGTATGTGCTTTGTGAATACCAATTACAATGGCCTGCACACATTAACACAAACTAAAAGCAATGCTTGATTTCTTTCCTGTTGGAGGTGGTGTGAGTGGGTTGAATTTGGATTTAGCTTCTAGCACAAACCTTTTGCTAAGTAGCTGCATATCTGTATCTATCTTAAATGAACAGGTTGACTGCTGACAATAATGACAATGTTGATGACTAATGTTCTGCAGATATTTTAACCTCAGAGGTTATTGTCCTCTGAAATCCACCTTTACAGCAAGAATGTATGAGAAAATGGCTTAATTAATGTTTTTTCATAAGAGATGATTTTTTATAGGTAAGTAGTGTAGAAGTTGGTTCAGTAGTTTGTGAAACTGTTGAATGTCCTTGCATGCAAGAGACACCCTATTTTCACTCCATTTCACCCGGTAGCGGTATCATCTGTCTACTGCATGATCCGTGTCTGCTGCTCATATCACACCAGAACCCAAACCTACTAGGAGTCTCCAATTAATATGGCGTTAAATGTTTTTGGTATTATTTTTATTGTTACTGTTGTATGCCTATCGCCATATGTTAACAATTATTTTACTTGAAAATACATAAAAGAAAACCTATGATGGGCTGATCTTTGTGTACTACTCTGGGAGAAATGGAATAGAAAAAGTTAGCTTCCACGAACATGTCATTTGTCCCAGAACCAAAACATGCCAGAATACAATTTTAAAAAGCATGAAGTTGTGAAGTGTAGTCACATAATAGCTTGTCCTGCTCATCGACCATTTCTTTAGCCTTCGTTGGAATTGTGGGATACCTTTAGAGGACTAGCCTGAGGCTAGGGGTGCAGAATGTCAGTGTTCTAATTATCAACTGTTTTTATTAATAGACAATCAATTCTTTATCTATGGCAGGTTATCAATACATGACACCAATGTGCAGCAGCAGTTAGCAGTTGACAATATGCAGGTTTTTACTATTTACCAAGGCAGATGTTGTTTGATGTTGTCATGGGCGCCCAAGGCTCATTGATGCTTGTGGGGACTGAAGGCTAGCCCGTCTGGTCCGATCCCACAGAAGAGCTACTGTAGCACAAATTGCTGAAAAAGTTGATGCTGGCTATGATAGAAAGGTGTCAGAACACACAGTGCATCGCAGCTTGCTGTGTATGGGGTTTTAATGTTATGGCTGATCGGTGTATATTTAGCTGAATTAAACATTATTATTTTGTGTAATAGTACCTCCATAAATACAGAGAGCAGATTTGGTGTGTAGAAATGGGAGAACAAAAGGAAAAGGTTTTCATCATGTCAGAGTGCCTGAGGACAGGGGAAATGTGAAGCATTTGATGAAATGTCTCTTTAGGATAAAGACAAAAGGACCAAATGGATACTGAGCAATTTTGAGTTGTTTTTCCTGAGGACAGAGAAAGGAGACAGAGGGAAAAGAGGGAGTGAAAGGATTCAGAAAGGGAGGGGCAATTACAGACTGGGGGCAAGGAATCTTTTACAGTGAGTATGGCCCAAACTATTGCCTTGCCTTGAAGATATCCTATTTTATTCAGCAGCTCTACACAGACATGATACCCTGATACTTGTTCAGAGATTGAACTCAGAATGCAAATAATTTGTTAAGGGTGCGCTTATTGGCATCCAGTCAATGTATGTTTCATATCACCAGAAAGCTAGATAGCAAGAACTTGTGTGAAGAGTTACATTTCAAAACAGCATAAAAAAATCATTACTTGAGGATCATTGTTAAATCCTTCTAAAGTGTGAACCTGGTCCTGTAAAATGGACTCATCCCTTGGCCTTTATATGACTATGCAGAGCAATCATCAGACCTAAAGACTCCCACGAGATGGCTGCCCATACCATTACAGATCCACCACCATTGTTGGCAACAGACATTGTGGGATGAAGGCATTCTTTGGCTTTCTCCAAATATAAACCCACCCAGATGAAGGAAAAAGGGTAAATGACTCATCAGAACATATCACTTTTTTTGATTACACAGGTGTCCATGTTTTATGTTGCTTACACCAGGTTATGCATTGTGCCAAGTGCGTTGGCCTTGGATACCAGTGGTTTCTGAGTGCCAGCCCTGCCAATAAAGACTAGCTTTATGAAGTTCATCACATACTGATTCTTTAGAGAATGGATCACAGAGGTACTGATTCACTTGTGTGAAGGGCGTCTTGAGGCCTTGAGGTTTGTCTGTTTTTGGTATACTGTATGTTGTTTTTCAAGACTTTTACGTTTTTTGTTTTTGTGACCGATGCACATGCAATTTGGGCACCGACTATTTGGCCTCTTTTGAACTCTATTAGTTGCCTCATTATACTTTGATAATTTAGCTTTTAAAGCTGACATATACTGCTAATTGATTAAAGTCCTTTTTCATGTGGTGTTTCAATTATTTGTCCACCCTGGTATATGCCATAACAATACAGAATATGACACAAATCTGTAAAACAAAAAATCATTGTAGCAAATTTGTAAAAAAAAAAAAAAAAAAAAAAAAGAATTTACAC
>OOFE01033974.1:0-11448 GCA_900323365.1 Monocentris japonica | reverse complement strand
CCCCCCAGTCAGAGATGCAATGGCATTAATAATAACAAAGTGAATGCTGGAATTATAATGATAAAAAAGCAACCCTACTCTCCATAGGCTCCTTCTCCCAGAGTCTGAACGAGGTCCCAGTCCTGCACGAAAGGTACCGCCATGCTACAGAGGCATAAAGTCTACATCAGTATCTCATAGGAAAACACACACACACCAAACCTGAAAACATCGTATGCCTCGCTACATACATCACGCTGCATCTGTCAAACTGCTCTTTTGACTATCTTCACTGACTTCTTGATTTCCCTGCGTTAAGTTATGGGGGCGGGTAGCACTGAGCTGGTGCGCTGGACTGCGTAAATTACAGGACAATTCACAAATCTACGTGAAAATGATTTAACATGATCTAAACATTTGGCGGTGGCAGGCAAATCATTGCTGATTGTTGGCGATTTACCTGAGATGACTTACTCGACCAGCGGCGTTTTCGTTATTTGCAGACAATGAGTAGATGACTGTCAGAGACAAGTAGATGTTTCCACAAATTTGGCGCGTCGTGCTGTATGCGATAACTTCCGCTACATTTGTCATTTCCTCTGCGTCATTTCTTCTACGTCTGCGTCTTCTTCTTCTTCTTCTTCTTCTTCTTGGGTTTGCAACGCTGCCCTCTACAGTTGGAAACATAATCGACAAATCAACCTGTTAACACTAAAAACGCCAAGCAGCATTTAATTGACGGCTGTTTTGAGTTTTAGAATTTAAACATCTCAGCTTTAAAAATGTCCCCTCATGACTTTTCCTAAGCCTACTTTGTGTATAATCCAGCGTTGTTAGATTTTCAAAAATCATGCAGGGAAATATTATGATTATATTTCCCCCTCTTCAATTGACGGCTTGTTGGCCCTCTAGACAACCCAAATCCATTAGCCTGTCCAGTGTTAGGTAAAGGCCATTTTGTTGTTTTTTTGCAGGAAATCCAGGACGCTATTTGTTATTCTCCAGTCATGCATGTCCTACGTTGAAGCAGTATGTGGTGTTCAGTTTCTATCTCCCCAGTTCAACACTCACATTTCCCATTCAGGCTGCCTGGCTGAACCTGACTGAACATCTGTATATTTTTAAGTTTGTATAGAGAATTAATACCTTTCTAATACCAACAGGCAGCATTGCTTGTATAGATTTACATGGAGGATATGAAGCAACCAGTGGGGTAGGAAATAAATCTTTATAGGCTCTCTTCTCCCTATTTATGGGAAATGCCACACAAATTCCTCTCCAAAGATCTGACCTTTGACTGGTTAACTTATTTACCCATCTGATTCTACTTACTAATGCAAGAGGAGGTTCAATATTTTTTGCACCTGCACTAATTCCCTTTAAACTAGTTACATTTTTACTATTACTTACATTTTATTTTACCACTTTCATTTAAAAAACATATGAAATTGGTAAATTTTTAGCATTGAAAAAAACAAAAAATTTCTACAATTGCACAATGGGTTCACAAACCCAATCATGACTGTGTGCGTGTGTGTGTATGTGTGTGTGTGTGTGTGTGTGTGTGTACTTAATTTTTACTGACTGACTTCTAGTGATTTGAGGGTGGATCTATCCCCCAGATTTTGGGAAATGATGAAGTAAACGTTTGTACTTTGCCTTAGTTTCGTAAGTGCTTTGTTATGTTATCCGCCATGTGACTGCGTGTGTACACATGGGGGCAAGCCCCAGATCAAAAAAGAAGAGCTTGAGGCCCAGTAAATGTCAGACAAAACCACTCTTGGGCCTTCCATAAGCTGTCTAAAAGAGAATAAAATGTTCACAACAACAGTCAAAATTAGGTTAGTTTAATCTAAATTTCAACTTGTTTGGTTATATTCTGAGTGAAGTTCTTGAGGTATTTTATTGAAATCTCCCAGATGTCTTTCTTCAGAGAAAAAAGCTAAGATTATTATGCACACTGTATGACTTTTAAGAGCAAGATGAACTCTGAATTATTATAGGTTCACTGGTATTACACGGCTTGGAAAGATTGCAATGGTCAAATTTTGTGAACGTTGTTTATGTTGGAGTGGAGTTTTCTATTACGATAACTATTGATCTCCTTTTATTTGTCATGAAGTTAATCAGTGACTGGATGGTCTTAGTTTCTCCCTCCCTCTTTCTGAATCATAGTTCCCTTTGAAATAAATATCCAACATTTGCAAGATCATCTCACTTTTAAATTGTTCCTCAATTAAAGTTTCAACATGAGAGTTTCAGTTCACTGGAGCTGGTTTGCTGTACTTCTATGTCTCCTATACATGGGTGAGCTTCTTTTCACTATAGATAAAAGAAATTTAGATATTGTTTGTGTATAATTTTTCAATTGTAAAATTGTCCTGAACAAGCATTCTTCCTAAACAGTTTTTTGCAATGTATGTGTATTGTATTTATTGCAGTACAGTTTGAGTTTTTGTAAAATAATTAGATATTGTTTCATCAGTGAATATTCTAACCTATTTTCTTTTTTTCCTGATAATTTATTATATAATCTCTCAATACAATCTATTTGTAAAAACAATAATGCATATGGCCATGAGACAATATTTACTAACAATGCCTGGGAAAAAATGATACCCCCTTGTTGTGTCCAGTCAGAATTTCTGTCCACCTTCTGGAGTGGTTAAACAGATCGTATATACAGATTTTTTTTTGGTGGTCATCTAGGCTTTAACTGTGTTTTGAAAGAATGGGGAAGTTTGAGTAAGAACTCTAAGCCAACAGAAATTCATCACCAATGCGCCTGAACTAATGAATCACACATTTGTTTTTAAGGTTTGCTGAGGCTGTCTAATTGTTTGCTGCTAGGTAGTAGTGGTCAGCTGTCTAGCACTGTAGTACCAACGTCCAACTGTATGAACTTTGTTTTTACTGAGGCAATGAGATCATAAAATGTGAATATAGTAGTTTACTGTAGATATGCAACTAATATCTAGAGGGAATATTTGCCTCAAGCAATGCAGCAACCCAACTGGAAAGGAATAGAGCACCAAGCTTGAACCTTCCCCACCTCCATACCCCCTTAACAATCAATGCTCTTTTTTTTAAGATGGTGGTGTTCGCTGCGATTGCACAGAGGAGAATATGACAATTGAAGGAGGTCATTACACCCTGACCAAGAACCTAGCGATTGGCAGTATGTTGATCTACCACTGTCCTGAGATGTACTACCCATATCCTCATAGGTTACGCCTGTGCCAGCATAGTAGCACCTGGAAACCATTGCCAAGAAGAAATTTAAGTCAGACATGCAAAAGTAAGTGCCAGCCTGCTCTGATACTGATATGATGATGATGATGTCACCCACCTGGCAATAGTAAGCATCAAATCAACATGCTAAGTCAAGCTGTTTTTTTTCATTTTGCAGTGGTTCAATGTCCTGACCCCAATGTTCTGGAGTACGGAGAGGTCTTCCCTCCTCAGCAAAATTATTATGTGAACAATGAGACAAATTATGATTGCTATTCTGGATACACACTGCGGGGCTCAGCTACACGTGTCTGCCTATCAAACGGGAAGTGGAGTGGTGCCACTCCCATATGTAGCCGTGACAGTAAGTCCTAAACAGCAATCTCTCTCTTTTTGTTCTCTCTCTGTCTCTCTATTTCAGGTTTGTGATATCTCCTCATTTGTCATACAAAAAGCAACACTGACTATTTTTGTTTATTTTATCATCACAGCGGGGGATCATTGCGCTGATCCTGGTATTCCAGCTGGAGCCACGAGGAGAGGTCAAATATTTGGCATTGGTGACACGGTGAAATACACCTGCCACAACAAACTATATTTGGTGGGGTCGGAGGTGCGAGTGTGTCAAGAGAATGGCCAGTGGACTGGGGTCGAGCCTCAATGCTACTGTAAGATATTTCACATGCTGTTGAGTTTGAGGTTGTGATATGTGAATGAATTATTTGGAGTATTTTGAGTATGTGTTACTATATTTAACATACACATTATCAATCTCTTCTTTTCTCTCAATAATGATACGCTCTTTGTAGTGCAAATACTAGTGGCACTTAAGCAAATGCCACTCAGTCACTAAGACAGTTAAGAGAGTCAATCAGCAATTTCAGAGGTAACCAGGCCAGGTCACGGTGTAAGTCTGCTTCCATAGTGTATGTGTCCTGCTGGCCTTTGGGTGTCTAAGTACAAGTAAGAGTACGTCCACACTAAGCCGTTTAAATTTGTCTTTTTTTACAGTAATCACAGCTGCTTAAGTTATCATTGTGCGTGTGGCTTTTGCTTGTTGCAGACAAACATACCTATGACACTCCATTGGAAGTCTCAGAGGCCTTTGGCAGTTCAATCAAACAAAGCCTCACAGCCTTACAGTCTACCGGTAAGTCTCTGGAACAGTGGGTTTTTTGTTAAGTGTTCCTGCTTCCTTCTTAAACTGAATAAGAGATACTTTTAAATGATGACACCTTTAAATTTTAGGAATATTCAACAATGTCTGACCACTGACACACTTTAAAAAGCTTCTGTAGGGGAAAAAAATACTTTCTTGTATATGGCAAAATTAAAAAATCTACCGGTGATTTTTCAGAGAACACTCAAGAGGGGAGAAAAATAAAGATCACAAAAAATGGGACACTCAACATCTATATTGCCATGGATATTTCTGAGAGCATCGAAAAAGAACAGCTTGGGAATGCAACACTTGCTGTTAGAACACTTCTTAGAAAGGTAAGAAACAGACACCTTTGCCCTTAAGTTAAAAACAAGATACAGTTAGCACACCGGAGTTGCATTGACACCTGTGTCATGGCAACTGCACTTTGTC
The DNA here is from genome assembly GCA_900323365.1 of Monocentris japonica. Lineage (NCBI taxonomy): Eukaryota > Metazoa > Chordata > Actinopteri > Trachichthyiformes > Monocentridae > Monocentris > Monocentris japonica. Next base: position 6,644 of record OOFE01033974.1, on the reverse strand, counting down.
TAGTTGGTGAGAGCAGCTCAATGAAGCTATAACACAATATATGTCTCTTAGTTTTATTAATACTGGCAAGCAGAGCCGAAACTACACACACCAAAGTGTCTGCAGAGTAAGCTACACAACATAACTCACGCATCACATTTATACTTGCAGGGACGTAGTTACAGTAGTGTGGACAATCTTGTCTCCGCTCGCAGCACCTCACAGGGCCGGTTGTTTCTGTTTCTCACCCCGCTACAATTATCTATGTACGCACTGTTAGAAAAGGGAGTAATTGTCTTTGTGGTTGGACCATCTGACCAACAGTATTTTCTTACTTAGAATATTGCTGTTGTTGGGTTAAAACCTTATGTCTTCAACATAAAAACAGCTTTGTTTTTAGCTTGACCAGCATGCATTTGTCTGTTTATCCAATCATTTTTCAAAGGGTTTTATAAGCCCAAGGGTCAGAGAAGGTTCTCAATCTGTAGAGAACCATGTAATCCTTCAATTTAAAACAGTAGCTAAACCATGAAAATCACCAAAACTGGAGTTATGAGGTTGGAAGATTGGAGATTGGATTGGAAATTTGTGTATGTTGAAGTTTGGCATGTTTTTGCAGATAGTTGGCTCTGATCAAAAGCATGAGGCAAAAGTAGTCTGTCAGTGATGGATGCTGATAATAAACTTAGAAAAACGGTAGTGAATATGACTAGCCTGGACATTTAGTCAGCCACAGAGTCTTCTGTAGTATGTGTGTAATAGGGATGGAATGAAATGTGAGGGCTTGGCAGAGCCCCTCAAGGGAAGACAGTTGTGTTTATGGGTCAGAATTTTTTTATAATTACAATTATAATGAACAAATACTCACGTCAAATGACTTTAATTTAGCTGCAGCAGATGACATTTTTTCTAGCATGTTTTAACATATAAGTAAACATTTTAATGTCATCAAAAATTTTAGCTGACAATCCATACTTTTAATCCGAAAAAAAATCAACTCGTTTCACTTGACTGTCCTCATACTTTTCCCCACTAGCAGTATACTATTGGTTGATTTTATTTAAGGCAGCCAATGCGTTTACAATGGGTTCTAACACTGGCAATCAGACTGCTAAGTTCAACTTCTTGTTAGTGTATGAACATAATGTGATCCCAACTGGCTACCAGGGTTGTAACAGCCCATTGGCAGTGCATTTCATTGTGAATTACACAAGCAAAATTTGGAAGGAGGCTACTTGGCACGAACCCCTTCACTTGCTGTCAATGCACATTACTAGGTATTCTTTTTGATGATAAATGTGTCAATAATTTCACAAAATAACAACAATAAGAAGTTTGAGAGACATTGCATTATTGTAACATTTTACAATAGTTTTACAATATTTACAGGTTCATTTGTATTAATAAAATTGTGACTGTAGTTCATGCTATACAGTACTACAGCACAGATCAGCTGGTGTGTTTAACTAACATGTTATGCTTTATCACTTCACAGATTTCATCTTTTGAAGTTAGTCCGAATTACGATATCCTTTTTTTCTCCTCTGAAAAAATTGAGATTGCCAACATAATTGATTCTTTCGGAGATAACAGGAAATCACTTCAATCTATCTTAACTGATTTGGAACAATTTCATGTAGTGGGTGAGTCAAACAGATAAAACATATTGCTACAAATACTGTTTTGTCACAAGTACTGTACTAGGTTACAATAAGCAGGTTATGCACAGTTTATCTACCCTCACCCTGTGTGTGTGTGTGTGTGTGTGTGTGTGTTGTGCTTCATAGAGGGAGACCATTCTGGAACAGATCTGAATCTTGCCTTCAGCACCTTTTTGGAACGAATGGCTGTTATAAAGCAACAAACTGGAGACAAATTTAAGGATCATCGTCACGTCCTCATCTTTTTTACAGATGGTAATTTGGTATATTTAATCTACTTACTTCAGCAATGAAGTAGCCAATTTTCCCCCTCCGTTACATCAGTAGCGTTATGCCTTTAAGTCTGAGTTGATGTTCAATTCAATTAGAGCCAATTTAATCAACCATGGTAATCACCACTCTTAAAATTAGATAACATAAAATGAAAAATACAAAAAAAAAACATTAAGTATTTAAAGTATTTATTTGTTAGAGCAAAAGTTAAAGGAGAGAAAATGTAATTTTTGAATGACCTCCATTAACATTTTTTTTTCCAGCATTGCAATGTATTGGTTTCTTTTGTTGCAGGTGGTTATAATATGGGGGGTTCACCTGCACCCACTGTAGCAAAAATAAAGAACCTGGTATACATGGACAACACTGGTGGACTTGAGTCGAATGCAAGAGATGAATATCTTGGTGAGGTTAACAGTTTTATTTTCACATAAATTACTTAATAAATTGGATGTGAAGTTAGTGGGGATTTTTGTTGCTACTGAAATTAATGCCATAATTCAGTGTTTTTGCTCTTGTGCAGATGACGACCTGATTCTTCCCTGCTGACACTTACATTGTCCTCCTAACATTTAATGACAATATAATATTGCCATCTTGATAACAAAAGGTTCAGCAACAGAATTCACTGTAATTGAGTCAGAGAGGTGCAATAGGGGTTACTTCTCAACACATGATTCATTTTGCCAATTGTCTTCTGTTACAGACATTTATGTTTTTGCCATCGGAAATGATATCTATGATGACGATCTCCAGCCCCTCACAACAGGGACTGGTGGTCAGCATTACTTCAGACTAAAGGATATCAAAGATTTGCGGGAGACCTTTGATGATATCATTGGTAAGTGTTGTGTGAAAGTGAAAGGTGGAAGGCTGAATGAATTTGCCAGCTGTTTTATTTACAGTGTTATTTGTGTGGAACCATCAGTATCTCAACACATCTCTAGCATTTTGGTCACCTTCCAAGCAGTTAAAAAGTCTATGTGTTTTTTCCTATGAAAATAAATTGAAATCTTTCAACCTTTTTTCTACTACCAAGGTAATTTCTATTATCTTGACCCTGGAAGATGTTTCAGCCATAATTCAACTATTCAACTGCTACATCAGATCGTGGCATATTTCTGAGGCATTGGTTAGATTGAATTGAGTACCACCCTCTGGCTGGCATTTGTGCCTTTGTGGTATGATGTGTGTTTTCAATCCATGTTGCTTTTTGTTTCAGGTTGGAACACTCAATTTAATGCATTTAGAATGCTGTAGACAACATTTCTGTATTTGTAACCCACTGACAAGAATCATCTTCGATTCAAATTGAATGGTTATTTAATCTTCTCCAGGAGCAACTTTTCATCCATTTCATCCATTCTTTGGGGCAATATATCTAATACTTTTTCAACATAACAGTGAAAGACGTAAAACCTTCACCATTGGTTTACCATCACGTGCAAGCATACATGGTGAAAACTATGTATCTACTTCATCAGTAGATAAAGTAGAGTTACAGGCCTATGATTCATATAATTTGAGTTATGGTGCATGATTATCATCCCATTTTACCTAAGTGTTGTCCTCTAACAGCTACACTGCAGGTTTAAAGGTTTACATATGCTCTATAAAGAGGACAGTTAGTTTGGAAAATGGGCAAAGGCTCATAGAGTAGCATGATTTCTTCTTGGTATAAAAGTGTAATTTTAGCAGTTTGTCTGTTTGGTTGAAGCTGTTCCTTTATTTTCCTTCCTGTAATGTTAAGTGTTGTGTTATATTTCAAGTGCTTGGACACCAGGAAGACGAGCTGTCTCTGCTGTGCCAGCTAATGGGGATTTTAATGAAATGAAAAATGAAAATTAAATCCGAACATTAGCAAAGATATTTAGGGATCAGTGCTCACCCCAGCAATCAACTTCACTCTAATTCAACCAATTGAGTGGGAGGGGTGGAAGTGGTATGATCGTGATCGGAGAAGAGTATGGTCTCTTATTTCCTTAAGTACTACAGAGTAAGGTATAATCGTTTCTCATAATCTTATGCCATCCCTATATGATACATGTCCTGACACCATTGATGGGAATGCCAGGCGGGGAGGGACAGTAAAGCATCCCACTGAGAGACTATGCATGATATTTTTTCAAAGGGATTGCTTTTCTAGGTCGATTAAGAGATAGTAGAGCAGACCATTAAAGAGTGAATGGGACTAACTGGAAGTTGGAAGTTGGCCTGTATCCTACAGGGATGGCTCCTTGTTGCTACACTGTGTACACACTAAAAATAATTGAATTATGACAAAACCTTCAATGCTTCAAATCTCCATTCAGACCAATATGCTTAGATTCTTACTCCCTGTAGCATTTTAACCTCAGTAAATCGCTATTCAATAAATCAATACCATATTAATTTTGAGACAGTAGAATCATTTCTATAAACAAACAAGACCATTGCTGAGGAGATTAGCCTCTACCAGCCTCCAAACTGCATTTTAGATTTTCCAATTTACCTGGTTGGATTTCACAAAAAATCTGCTGGAATGCTTTACAGCACAAAACAGGAAGAGGGCGCTGTTCTTCCAGTGCAAACAGAGCTAAAGCTTTCAGAGTTTCTTGCAATGGTAGATGACGAGTGAATGAGTGAAAGGCCCATGGAAAAATAATTTCCAACATGTTTATTCTCGTCAGTAAAGCAAAGATTATATCAACTATATAAAAATTGTAAACAAACCTTTCAAATTTTTACTACATATCTGAAATTCAAGCATTCTATCAATCGCACTGTCAATCAGTCCCCAGCCCCCCTTGTTTTGGCTTTCCTTGAAGGCTGCCATTTATGTTTAGATTTGAACATTAAGCCTTTAATAGAGCCTGATATAAACATGAATGTGATTTGTCTTCATGATTTTGAGGAAGATTAAATAAGGTGTTATTATTAATTGTTATGTATTTGATTGACTCTCTAATGCCTTTGTTATTCTTATCATGCAGATGAAGAAGAGGCAACAGGTTTATGTGGCCTTCACAGGGAGTATAACAAGGATGGCACCAATAAAGGCAAACGGAAAATGTATCCATGGGTGGCATTTATTGACATCAAGGTAATTATTATCTTCATTGTGCAACAATTAAATCCAGCGTGCATGAGAATGTCCTCATATTTGATTAAGTTGATGAATTATGAACATTTGATTTATTTATGATAAAATAATTAGTTCATGATTGTTACTGTAGATTGAAGGTTTCACCTCTTGATGACTTCACAGGTTCAGAACTAACTAACTAACTTGGATTTCAACAACAACGACTTGCTCATTATTGACTACCTGATCCTGTGCTCATATTGTTACTGCATGTCATACCATGTTTCTCTTGTTGTCTTTTGTAGGGCCAGACGTTTTGCTTTGTAAACGTGAAAACAACAAAATACTTATGGGTTCTGTGTAAAACATAAATTCTAAAATATTTTCTTTATGAAATTAACTATAAAGGGCATAAGAAAACTAATTTTGACTTCAATTCAGAATCGGAAATGCCTTGGCTCTCTGGTGACCCCCAAGTTTGTCCTGACTGCTGCTCACTGCTTCAGATTCGGTGATATTCCCAGTGACGTCACGGTTGAGATCGATGATGGACAGGGTAGAGGTAATATGCAAAATGTTTACTTGATCTCTATACTACATATGTTTGCCCATGTATCTTCTCTTCACTTACCTGAACAATAACTACTTCTAGCATTTTAGCAATCCATATAATATCCTTATAATATCCTATCCTAAAATAATTCTAAAATATCCACTATAGTGAATTGCATTGGGTTAATTGAAACAGTTTAATTGAATAGGCCTAAATAGATTCCTTAATTACATTAACAGGCAAAAAGGTATTTGGTAACTTACTACATTAATGTGAAATTTATTACGTCAACAGGATTATTAAACTAATAACTGGAATTTGTTATTACGTTAATGATTTATTACATTATGTTGATGTGAATCATTTCAACGTGGGAATCACCTCAAAAGGGCCTTATAAAGCATTATCAAACACATCCACGCTGTGGATGGAAGTAAATGCTCTTTGGGTAATCATTTGAAAATGACTTTCATTCTTAACTGTTATTACTACTGGAGATTTTTATTGTCTTGCTCTTGATCATGTCCCCTTACAGTTAAAAAAGTAAAAACATTCAAGATGCACCCGGACTACAATGATAGAGCTAAACAGGATAAAGGAGTCGAAGAATTCTATGACTATGATGTAGCTCTCATTGAACTGGAGACAGAAGTTAAAATCTCTATTGAAGTGAGGTAAGAATGAGCATTATAACATTATAATTCTTACTTGAATTTGACATTAAGAGTTCAGTTCTGTCTCAGCCCTGTACAGATTACATTATATTATATTACATTATATTATATTATATTACATTATACTACATTACACTACATTACATTACATTATATTATATTATATTACATTATATTATATTACATTAAATTACATTATATTATATTATATTATATTATATTATATTACATTACATTACATTATATTATATTATATTACATTATATTATATTACATTACATTACATTACATTATATTATATTATATTATATTACATTATATTATATTATATTACATTACATTATATTATATTATATATTATATTATATATATTATATTATATTATATTATATTATATTTTATTATATTATATTATATTATATTACATATATTATATTATA
>OOFE01033970.1:0-13855 GCA_900323365.1 Monocentris japonica | reverse complement strand
GACAACAGTGGCCTTATAAGACGGACTGGCAAGATAGAGACAAGGACACACATTAGGGAAGGAGTGGATGTGAAAGCACGGCACTTATTGATGCAGATTTCGACCGCAACGTCACGTGAGGTAAGTAAAACCACTATAAACTTTTCCACATAAAAGGCTGCCTTTTGTAGACGCATTGTCGACCATGCAGCGCGTGGTGTCCGCTCACATTTTGTCATGAAACAGGTTACAGTACACTGTTGAATCATGTTCCTCTCAGCGTTTCTTCTGTTATTCCTGCTGTTCTAAAATCATTAACTTTATTTTTTTTTTCATTCCAAAATCACTAGAGAGATTTCCAGTCAACTGTTGTACCAACATGACCAACATGTTTTCATCCATCCAATGTTTCTTGATAGTAGTTGTAGAGAAACCACTTGGCAAATGACACAGTTTAGTCCGTTTCAAGGGACAGCAACTTTCCAGACACACAGGCCAGTGGTTCCTATGGGTCCTTGAGGGAATCTAGTGTAATTCTACTGTTATTTCAATCACTATGTTTATATAATCTGCATTATATAATGCAGATTATATAAGGATAATGGTAGGTTTCCCTCTCCCCACCTAATGTATAGGCAGTTATATTACAATTCTGTACCATGTCATAGGCCCAATCTTACAACAAACTCAGATGTTTTTTTAAAGACAAAATCTTATCAGATGGTGTTGATCTATCTGCGGGTCCTTGGCATGAAAAACCTTTAGGCCAACACAAGCCATGGACTCGATATGAAGAAAAGGTGATAGATACATCACTCTGCAGTGTAAAGTCATACAGTGGAGCAAAGTTGGAGAATATTCACTTTAACATTGCATAACATTTTTTTTTATCATATCCCATTGTTCATAACAGATGGTCTAACCAATTGTGCTACCTTTTATTATTTCACAAATGTTTATTTATACTGTGTCAGAAAAAGAGATGTTAAATTGAATAGGTCAGTAAGCCATGACATGAGGAAAATGTAATATGTTGTAACTGCTGGATCAGGCAGCTTGGTGTGAGACGCAAACCAAGTTGCCTATTTAGAATTGGCAATAGGATCTGGTGTCCTTCCCACTGACAGTGAATAGAAATTAAGGTTTTGTGCCATTAGGGCAAAACATTCTTGGCTATCCCAAAACCACATACAGCACTCATCTGCTTTAGTTTTGTAGAAATGAAGCAGTGAGAAATAAAGACTTTTGGCAGAATGTTTTGGAGTTCAGCCTCCATCCTTATACAGGAGCCTCTGCCAGTGAGCCCTGCGCTTCCTAGCACTATAAACACCTAATCCATGCACTCAAGCAGCTAGTATATGCCGGAGGGACACAATTAAGTCCCTGTGTGTGAGTAACTTGGCAGACACCTGCTGGAGGCTTCTCTGGGAGCTGCGGGGTGAAGCTATTGGCATTGGAAAATTCTCCCTGTCTGACACAAGTTGGGCTTCAGACTGGGACTCCCTTGATGCTTAGTGACACCATGGGCAATGACGGATTGCATGTGATACTGACTGCCATCCTCTGTGGCATCCTACTGGTGGTTGTGCTGGCACTGCTATGTTTCTTCACCTGCAGACTGGCCGGTGCACTGCCTCTGGGCGGACCTCTGCACTTCTGAGACCAGTATCACTGGCCCACTGCATCTGAGGAATGGTAAAAGCGCCATGTTTCTGGCTTGTCATCTTTATGGAATATTCCCCCTCTTTTTTCCTACATTTACTTGTGCATGGTAGGTGAAGAAAGGGTTTAGACTTGCCTGTTTCTTACCAAGCCATAGGATTTGGCACAGTCGCCAATCTGAGTAAGCTTTTGGAGGTGTTGACAAGGTGACCTTTCGAATTTCACATTTAATCAGTAGAGGAGTGAATTGTGATTGTGAATTTTTAATTGGTCTACACAATTAATAACAAAGAGTAAATTCACAGTATACTGCTACAATTTCCAAATTGCAAGGGGCTGCAAATTTTTCCTGGAGGGAAAGGTTAACAAGGTCTGTTGCTGTTTCGCAGAATCCCTGACCTACAAATCAAGTTGCACATCAGGGAAGACCTTTCACTGTATTCAAACAGAACACCTTCCTACCTTTTTACTTCATTCATTAACTGAATGATAAATGATGTCGAGAAAGATGCGTTCACATGTATCCCAATTCATATCACAAGCTCAGTACTCAACAAAAAACAATTACAATATGAGTCTTTGTCGATATTGTACAGACATGAGATTTATGTGCTAAAAGTATTAGTATTCCAGAAGCCCAGTTGAGAAGAAAAAAATTTGGGTGTGTCCAGTTAATCATTTGGTGTTAATCGGCTTTGTTATGGCTATTAAACCTCTCAGTGTTATGGCACTCAATCCCATTAAAACGACCTTGACTATAAGCACAGGGAGGAGAGGAGGAGGGTGTGGATAATTACAGATGAAAGCCTGACTGGGCAGAACCCATAAAGGCCCCTGTTGTGACTACTTACATTCACAGCAAGGTGTGCAGCTCAACTTTACCAAGCCTTTTCTTTCTGTTGCAAAGCCTGATGACGTGCAGAAGGAGCTACTTTAGAGAAAGACAAGGTTCAACACAAAGAAAAATCTTCTTTTACAACTTTGATGACATGAAACCTGACTGTTACTTGTGTTCTTGTACTTTTTTGTTGGCATTGTGTTTGCCTCCCTTGTCCCTACATGGCCTTTATCTTGCCTGTTGCTTTATTTGGAAAACCCACATGAGGGAAGGGAAGCAGCAATATTCCCAGTAATGTCCCCTCAACACTACTGTTGAGATCGCACTGAGCAAGTAACAGCTCCCAGTGGCCAACAGCACAAGACTGTGGCTCTACTGGCTACGTCCGTCCACACTATGCCGTCGTTTTCAACCCCTGAAAATGACTTTCGAAAACGATGACTTTTACTGTCACTTGATCCAGGCATGAGCGGCCGAGCGGCTGAGTGGTCTGCGCATGCCCATGGAAGAAAGTATACGGTTTTAGTGGTCTAGTGTGGACGGCGAGCTTTTCGGCTTAGTGTGGATGTACTCTTAAGCACACTCAAAGTCACATCACGGCTACGTCCACACTAGGCTGTTTATATTTGAAAACGGGTCTGGCGTTTTCGAAAAGCTCGCCGTCCACACTAAGCCACCAAAACCGTATACTTACTTCCATGGGCATGCGCAGACCACTCAGCCGCACGTCTGCAGTGGCTGGATCACGGCTGGATCATGGCTGGATCACGGCTGAGGCTGGATCACGTCATCGTTTCTGAAAGTCTCAGTTTTCGCCGTCCACACTACAAAGGGGGGCCGGCGTTTTCAAAGTTTTCCACTTGGGAGAGCGTTTTCGGAAAGCTCGGTTTTGGGGGGGTAAAAACACCTCCCTAGTGTGGACGGGAGGCCATAACTGAGAGATAAGTTTGTGTTTTCAAATTTAAACGGCTTAGTGTGGACGTAGCCTAAGTCATCCATATCATCCATTGGTAAATAAAGGTTTGTCAGTCAGTGTGACAAGATGACACAGACTTGATTACTAGTATGTTTTCTTTTTTTTCCGAGCTGTGAGACGACTGCACACAGGCTCCTTCAGCTTTTTAAAGTGGCATGTTATGAACGTCTAGAGTAACACGTCAGCCATAGAGAGACGACAACATGAAGGTGACAGCCCTGCTCATCATTTGCTCCTGTCTGAGCCTGGGAAGCCCGGGGAAGCCACAATTCCCTGGTGAGTTACATTGCTGTTAGTCAGTTGCCGCAACAAAAACAACAATTGCCAAGCTGTCTTTAATCCACCAAGAGATGTCCAGGACACATTGGAGACTTTTTGACTTTTTGGGTTTGATTTATCTGAATGGATATCCTGTTTTGTAAAGTGCTGGATATTTTTACCACTGTAATCAGTTTGGTGGCGCCACTGAAAATGACAGGAATTTATTCTTATAATACATAGATTGAATAGAAAGTTTTTATCAGCTTCCCTTATAGGAGATAAATCCATATTTGTCTTGTAACAACTTGTGTGGGAAAGTTTTGCAACAAGAAGTGAACCCGAACAACGGTTGAAAATACGGATTCTTAGTATGTGAAACTTTATTGCTCTCCTTAAGAAGATTGGATTCCTCTGACTCAAATTCACTCTACATTCTACATTTATTTTTTTTAACTGACAAACGGCATCTGTTGACTCCTGTAACTATTCAAAGCTAACCAGACTTTTCTAATGTGATTCCCAGAGCAAGAGAAAGATCCCAAGTTTTGGAACGCGTGGGCCCAGCGGACCCTGAAAAATGCTCTCACACTTCAGAATCTCAATAAGAACAAAGCAAAGAACCTCATCCTCTTCCTTGGAGATGGTAAGCAATCATATAACACAACCAGTTTTTCAGTTCTGATATCTGTGACATGAAATGATGATATTACCTTTGCCACTGCATGAAAAGGTTGTAATCTTGGAGAGCGATTTGATTTTCAATAACCTTGTCACTTAAGATCTGTATCATCAATACAGAGCCTTCACCACACTTTGCCCCTTTGACATTTTTGGTGGACGAGATTAAGTATGGACAACTCACTTTCATTTAAAATGAAACTAGATTATACTGGATTGACGTAATCCGGCAGAAGATCACTGAGATGATTCAAATATTTCAAAAACAGGAGCTGAATGAATAGTTGAAAACAAAACAAACATGCTGTCACCAGATCAGTGAGCTTCTCTTTGTGCTGTGTGTACTATGTGCACAAAATTTCATTCTTGCACAGCACTGCATACAAGGTTGTGTTACTGTAGTTAAAGAATAGCAAACGGCACCTTACACCTTTTCAAAATTTTTTTGAGTTACTCACCAATGTTTTCCCTACAAATGTGTCCCTACCATTTCCTACTGCATTTATGAGAGGGAAATACAAAAAAAGTTTATAAAGTAACGTGGCTCAGTCACATAATAAGCTATCCCCAGTGGACCTCTTTCTCTCAATGTTATGTGTACAGCTTCAATAATGCAAGGCGGTCTTCTATAGCACTATGTGACCATGCCAGACCTGAGTCAAAAGAAGAACTGGTTGATGAATCAACTTTATTTGGCACTAACACACGTACACATAGATCCTCAGCGTTTGTTTTTTCCTATGTGGAGTACCGGGTGAATGCGGATAACCTTATCATAACAAGTCAGTACAATAAATTTGCTTGCATACTTTCCTGTGATTGTCTTAATTTTCAGGACACTTATTGTATTTGTCCTTGTGGCGACTTTCACACATCTGAGGCAGCGGGCTAAAAGAAAGCCTAGCCATAAAAAATAGTGGAAAATACTAGTGACTCAGGTCTGACCCATGCTAGGAAACTACATAGGACATTTTTGAACTCTGTTAATAACTAACAGAGTATGAGAGAAGCGCATCCATGATGTCAGTCAGCATGAGAAAGTGGTTACTGAGTTGCTCAGTTAGGACTAGATTAGTATGTACAGCAGTCATCCCATTCTGAAGTGCAAAAGCAGGCAACAGTCTTGCCATACAAAATGAGGACAGCAGCACAATGAAACAAATTGAACGCACAGTGTTAATGTATGAGATGGGCAGACTCTGTCTCCCCCTGAGGGAAAACACATGGATCTAAACGATCATAACAGCAGACCTGCTTTTGTTGTTTAGGGATGGGCATTCCCACGGTGACGGCTGCACGAATACTGAAGGGGCAGCTGAGCGGACAGAGTGGGGAGGAGAGCCTGCTGGAGATGGACAAGTTCCCTTTTGTCTCTTTGTCCAAGGTCTGACTTGGTGTTATATGGTACAGGCTAGCACAATGTATTGATCTGGCTGTGGCCGTTAATGGCTTCCTGACTTTCATGACTGGGTCTGTGACCGTAAACAATGTCATATACGGCATACTGGTAGTGTATTGTGTTCCAGATTTGATAAAAAGCCAGCCAGACATCATGGTGTAATCTGCGTATTTATGCCTCAGGTACCCAGAACATACTTTACAATAAGTGGCTACTGTTTAATGCAACTCTGGCTTTATTACATATAACAATCATTTGGCATAATACAACACATTCTGACATATTCTATTTTATGAATAGCACCAATAAGTGTCATATCTCAGTAGTTATACATCACGCAAACATGCCATCACAAGCCACAAGTAACAACGCCATTCCTGACACGTCACTGGCCTATATCGCTGCAGACATATAACACCAATGCACAGGTGGCAGACAGCGCAGGCACAGCCACAGCATACCTCTGCGGGGTCAAGGCCAATGAGGGCACAGTGGGCGTGAGTGCAGCTGCTGTCCGATCCCAGTGCAACACCACAGAGGGCAACGAGGTCACCTCTATCCTCAAATGGGCTAAGGATGCAGGTAGAATGACCCTAAATATGTAACATGGAGCATTTGATGGATACTTTTATTTGAATCAAAGTCATCCTTGGAATGGTTTTGTAGTGACATTAACTTGACCTAAAGAGATTGTTTTTTGATATATTAAGATTATATATTAAGATTTTTAAACACTAACTATTAAAAAATTTCTCTCACTTTCTCGTGCCACCAGGGACCCCTATTTATATCTGCCTTCCGTTTTTTGTCATCCTTTTCGACTCCTGATGTGTTTGCATTCCTGTTCAATAGGATTTGTCCTTCATGTAAATGCCTTATAATGTTGTTAATACATGTATATACCAGGATACCAGGAGTGCATTTTTAGTATGGGTGGCCTCAGTAGAAATCAACCCCCTAACCAAGGCATTGTCAGTTCCATGCTATAGCCATTGGGCTACGCAAGTCTACACAGGGCCACCTTCAATACAGAAGTAGTGTTTTGATCAAAAGCCTGGATAGGAGGTGAAATGAGGACCATGGCTAGGTGGCTCAGTAACCAAATGAACAATACCTACCTGCAACTATTTGGTGCTACAGGGATGTACTAGTTTCTTCAAGAATTAACATACCTCCAAGGTATGTTAAGATGTTGTGCAATCATCTCATGAACATATTGCATGAGGCAGTATTTTGTAGAGAATGGATAAAGGCACCGCAGACAAGACGGAGACAAAGGCGTTACCAGGAATGAATATGATGGATCTGCTGCCGGTGGTGGTGGTGGAGGAGGAGGGGGGTTCAGGGGTCAGAGATAATGAGAAATCCAATCATTCCTCAGGGGACATACCAGTCAGCTGTTGATCTCCTTCACTGAACCCAGCCCAAAGGAAACAGAAATACTTACGCACCATCACCAGTTCACTTTTACTTTTTGCCCCAGAGAAGAAAAGCATTTTGTTTCTGCCAGTGATATGCAGTTTAACTTTGCTTGGTTGGGGGAACGATTGCTCCTCTTTTGTAAGGGGTGCAAGATATTATACTTACTGTTAAAATTATTATTTGGACAACTGCCTGCGTGTTTGTCAACTGTAGGTAAGTCAGTGGGAATAGTGACAACAACCCGTGTCAACCATGCCACACCCAGTGCTGCCTATGCTCACTGTGTGGACAGAGACTGGTACTCCGATAATGAGATGCCGCCTGAAGCACTGCAGGCAGGCTGCAAGGACATCGCCAGACAACTCTTTGAAAACATCCCCAACATTGATGTGAGTCAGAAAATAGATTTTTTTTATTTTTACAAGCTGTTGATTGTTTTAGTTCAATTTGAGTTGTTGCTCTGCCACACACAATGGATGTATTGATATCTATTGGTCATGAGCACAGTTGTGGCTAAGAGTCCTAATTTTCTTTTGCTCTCTGGATGTTCAGGTGATTTTGGGTGGAGGGAGGAAGTATATGTTCCCCAAAAACATGTCGGACGTAGAGTACCCTGGCATGGCGAAGCACAGCGGCACCCGGAAAGACGGAAGAAACCTGGTGCAGGAGTGGATTGACAGAAAGAAGAATAATGTGAATTTCTCCTCCTCTTCTTTCTCTGTGCTCTTCTCTTCCTAGTCCTTCTGCTCCCTCTTTAATCTTCCCAATTACATTTTCATGTTTAGGAGTTCAAAGTGACTGTACTGCACCATTTCATCAGTCACATTGGATGTGCTGTGCTTTTTTTTTGTCTTTTTCGAACTGAACAGAAAGGCTATTACGTGTGGAACAAGAAGGAGCTCTTATCAATGAATCCTAACACCGTGGATTACTTATTGGGTGAGTTGCCAGTCTCAGCTCCATTATGAACATCTCATTGAAGTGTAAATGAAGTGTTATATGTATATTGCGTCTGCTGTAGGCTTATTTCCTGGCTTTTCCTATTTCTCTTTCAACCATGCTGCCCGTTATCCCAGGTCTCTTTGAACCTGGGGATCTGCAATATGACTTGGAGAGGAACGTTGAGACTGATCCTTCACTGACAGAGATGGTGGAGGTGGCCATCAAGATCCTGAGGAAGAATCCCAGTGGGTTCTACCTGCTTGTGGAAGGTGAGTTTATTGCCTCATGGTCAGACTGGTGTTTGTTCTGTCAGTGTTGGCAATGTATAGAGCCCAGAAGGACATAACCCTGTCTAAGGGACAATGGGTAGGTGCAGCAGGTTGGCCTATGGTTTAGCCAGAGGACCTTCCACCCCCATGTCAGCAAGCATATGTCCTGCTGATGTGTCCTTGAGTAAGACACTGAGTTACCTGCCAACAAGACCCACCAACTCCTGCTCTGTAGCTGGCATGTACAAGTACAAGTGCACATTCGGTACAGTCCCACAGCACATGCAATGCAATGATAAGCCCAATTAATGATGATTTTATTCAGATGTGATCTCAGTACTCCCTTTCGATCAGCCTTTCACTGCGGAGCAACGACCCAGGTTATTCCCGGGTCAGGCGTTGGTGTGAATGGGTCAATGCGGGCCATCAGACCCAGGTCCGCAACCCTGCTCTCGTCCTGGGAATAATCCGGGTCAGGCTAGAGATACCTTCTCCCATCAGGTGACGTCGTATAGGATTGTGGGATTATTTTTTTTAAATCGCCATGAAGAATTATAGTTAAACTCCACAAAGAACAGATATAACTAGAAGAAAATTATTTTTATATATAAATTTGATAGCATCCAGCAATGGTAGTGATGTGTGTCTCTCTCAGATCGACCCACTTGTGGTAAAAAGGAGTTCCTGACTATGCTCAATAAAATACCACACTAAAGATGTGCCTCAACAACTGTGATGTTCTGTGGATTGTGATGTAGTTTTATTCAGGTTCGATTGGTAGATGTAGGCTATAAAGCTGTAGGTGTTAGCTCCAGACTGAAGAAAATTATCAATATCTTTTAAATCCAGCAATAATGATTTCATTTTATGGTATGATTTTTACTCAACATCTATTATTATTATGGTCCAGAAAATTCTGGACCATAATAACCCCAAATATACTGTATGTTGTTGGACTTCATCTCGAAGTAAAGGTCTAGAGTACAGTAAATGTAAAACCCTTAGCCTGTGCCGGTCTTATAAATGCATTATGATTGGAACAAATACTGATTTATATGAGAGAGTTAGAGTTACCCTGACCTGTTTGCCCCTTTGGCAGGAGGGCGTATTGACCATGGTCACCACGAGGGCAAGGCCAAGCAGGCCCTGCATGAGGCCGTGGAGATGGACCGGGCCATCGGACGGGCAGATCTCATGACCAGCACCCACGATACGCTGACTGTAGTTACTGCTGACCACTCCCATGTGTTCAGCTTTGGAGGCTACACACCCAGAGGAAACACCATTTTTGGTATGTAATGATGATGACTGTTGAATACAAATGTTTAAGTAAAGATTCAGAGTCAAGCCATGATTTACTTAAGTATGTTTAACAACAAGAAGCTGAGCTCAGGAGAGAGGTACACACACAAGGTAGGGTATGCCGATCCCTGCCAGGGCGACATCTGGACAGAGATTATGAAGAAAAGCGAGGACGAGGGGGGTAGTTTCTAAACATCTACTAGGTCATGCTAATAGTTAGTCTGAACAACCTGTTCTGTGTGAGAGTGCTTCTGATCAGGAGCATGAGTGAAGGACTTTCCGCTGTCTCTCATGAGACAGGCCTTTGAGTATGAATCCATACATTCATATAGGAGAAACTCCCAAGATATTGCAGCATTCATATATGAACTTCTGACCTAGGTCACACAAGGCACTTAGACAGTTCATCATGTCACACCACCACTAAAATCTATACTGGGGATGCATAAAGTCTTGAATAGGATACATACATTCTTCCACAATGACGCAATGATGTAATGACGTGTAGGGTGATGTACATATGGACGAGTTGCTGTGCAAAGTCCCAGTCGAAGTGCGTGTGCAGAC
This sequence comes from Monocentris japonica, assembly GCA_900323365.1. Taxonomy (NCBI): domain Eukaryota; kingdom Metazoa; phylum Chordata; class Actinopteri; order Trachichthyiformes; family Monocentridae; genus Monocentris; species Monocentris japonica. The sequence continues at coordinate 3,560 of OOFE01033970.1, read as the reverse complement.
CTGGGGCGGGAGATTGAAACGCCAAATTAGGAAAACGATCTTTTTCTCCACGTCTTCAGTATATGCGCCCGACCACATGTTCATTTATGTTCCTATTGCTCACTGTGTTAGTGTTGATCATTTTACTTTTAGGTCTATTTATCTATTTATCCTATTTATGTGTTGCTTTAGGAGTCACACTCCCCAGTTTCTGTATTGAACTGTTCCAGTCCCTCTTGCACCCACCTCAACCTCTTACAAATGTATTAAGTAGACCGAATTGGACTTAAAGTAAGTGATCAGCTTAGGGTGAGTCATTTAGCAACCATTTAGGTCGACTGATTGGTCACATTGTCTGTGGGTGTAATGTGATGTAGGAGAATAAGTGCATAGTGTGTGCTCCCTTCCCTCACTTCCGTCTAGCAAACTGCATTTTTTTAAAGTAAATATGTGGTTATAGCAGCAATCAGCCCACTGTTAAACACAGGAAGAATGCAAGAATGCAAAGAATGCAATACTGATTTTGTTTCCAACTATGGCCGCTGTCCACAGCAGTTAGCTAATGTTTCCATAAATTGATGTCAAATCAGCAAGTATGCTAGCTTGACAGTTGCAAACCCAAGTATCTAAGTGAAATGACAGACAACACAATCGCAGCCAAAAAATAATAGCTAATGGCAAGAAGTTAATGTTTGTATTGCAGCTGCTGTCAGCTAGCAAGTCTAACAAAGAGTTGTAAAGCTTGCTAAATACATTACAGTTTCTTTGCAAAAATTAAGGTAAAACAGTAGCACCAAGATAGTAAGCCTCAGGAACCTAACTGCCTAACTACATAAATCACAGACAAACTGAAACACGAACCTCCTAGTTTTTACAGACAAGAAACTGTTTTGTGTTAGTATATGCTTAGTCTCTATCTGCAGGGCTGGCCCCCATGATGAGTGATGTGGACCAGAAGCCCTTCACTGCCATCTTATATGGGAATGGACCAGGTTTCAAAATGGTTAACGGTGCCAGGGAGAATGTCTCTACAGTTGACTACCGTAAGTGAAATTATCCCACCGCCGACATGCTGTCTCTATGTTTAGAGTATCTGTTGGTAGAAACAGTGTCACAGTTAATGCATCGGGAGGTAATAGTAGATGACAGCTGAGTCCTTACACATTTGTTCTGTGTCCCTCCATTTCAGAGGACGTCAACTATCAGGCCCAGGCAGCGATACCTCTACGTATGGAGACTCACGGAGGTGAGGATGTGGCTGTGTTCTCTAAAGGTCCCATGGCTCACCTGCTACATGGGGTCCAAGAGCAGAACTATATCCCCCATGTAATGGCATATGCAGCCTGCCTCGGCCAGAACAGAGAGCACTGTTTCTCATCCAGTGGGACCGCCAGTTCAAGCCCCGCTCTGCTTAGCCTGGTAGCCCTTGCCACAGTCAGCCAGCTTCTGTGCTGATGTGATATAAAGTCAATGTAATTTTTTTCAAATGTGTTAAAGGACTAATTCCTTTTACAGGTCTGTTGAAAACCTTTTGTGTAATGTAATGTAAAGCCTCGAGGCTTGAATAGATAGATTTGTATTGCAAATGTTTGATCCTTTTTCATATTTTAACTGTTCAGATAACAGAATCTACCTCATAATCTTTCATCAGATCGCTCATGTAATCAGTGTGATCAGAATAACAAACACTTTCATTTGAACAATACATTTGAGGCAACTGAATGTATAAAAGTGAAAAAGATTCAATGATGGCATGCATTTCTATATTATATACCCCCAAAATGCACTGAATGAAAAAAAAGAGACAAAGCCCACCCACTATCATTATGTCTAGAAGCAGAAGTTGTGGCATCTCCAATAAAGGAAGTTGTGTTGATTTTTGGTTGTGGTCAAGTTCTCTGCATTTCTCTAAATTGACTTTTGCTCTTTTCACATTGGTGTTATAGTTACCATTGTGAGTAAAAGGTAAAAAGCAGCTACAGCTTGCTTATCAAGATCACATTTCACCTTCCAAAAGTTTTTTTTTTCATCAGGGTATTATTTTTACAAAAAACAAAAAATATTTTTAATAAAAATAAAAATGAGTGTTAACCTCTGTAGGTGGATAATATAGTCAAGTAAAATAGATCACAGAGCACTTTTAATCAGGTTTATCACTAAGAGCTTTACAGAGCAGCAAAGGATCCAAATGCAGATAAAAACAAGACTGACACATCACAAGGTCAGTTCATGGCAACACAACAGAACAGTTGGAAAGCAGTATCAGCATTCACAAGGATCAGTGAAGTTCGCTTCTTTTGCCCTCTGCATCAAGTGCACTCTTAAAAAGGATGTGCCGTTTCCAACACATCCGCGAGTCTCGTTTGGGACAATGAATGTTTGTATTTTTTTCAACGTATGTTAAAAACATCACATTTTCATGTTATTAACATATATAGCGTTGTGTGAAAAATCACACAAATGTGTGTTGCCCCAAACTAGATGCATCATCTGTTGCAGTACATCTTTTTTAAGAGTGTACTGTATGTTGTACTTTTCCAGCAGCTCTGTTGTGGTTTGAGTGGAATGTGAATGGACTGAAGCCACCCGGTCCATGGCATCATGTGGTTGCTAGGAAAACAGAGGAGGACTCATGTTGGCTGAAGCATGAAAACAGGAGGTTTAGTTTAAAAGGGTATGAAATGAAATCTTCCTGCTTTGACTGGAACATTCTCAATATCAGCACATACTATATAGTGGCTGCTTGGAATCTAGTAAGGCCTCAGGGGCTTTCTCCCTCCGTGTAAACTTGCTTGCTGATCAAGATTTGCACTTATTCCACTTGGCCGTGATAAGATAGAAATCTTTTCCCCATAATCCTGTTTAGAATTTAGTATTCTATTTTCAGAAATAGATGATGAGCATCAAATTGTATAACATGAATATTGTTAAAGTGCATTTACAAACCCCAACTTCCACTCAGTCACAAATACTGTGACTTTTACATCTCCAAAATGAGGAAACGAGTGATGAAACAAAGAAAGGCGTTGGTGGTGCTGTGGTGACATCAACTCGTGACCCTGGACGACCAACTGTCGTTCTCGGCAAACATAACGGCGGTAACACACTCCTGCAGATTCCTACTCTACAACATCAGGAGGATTTGCCCCTTCCTCACTGACGAGACGGCGCAGGTGCTCATTCAGGCTCTTGTCAACTCCCTCCTTGCTGGTGCCCCGGCGTCTGCCATCAGATCTCTGGAACTTGTTCAGAAAGCTGCAGCTCGTCTGGTGTTCAACCGCCCCAAGTTCTCCCACACAACTACCCTTCTCCGTTCTCTACACTGGCTCCCTGTAGCAGCTTGCATCCAGTTCAAACCCTGGTGCTAGCTTATAGGGCAGTGAAAGGAACAGCTCCTTCTTACCTCCAGGCTATGGTCAAGCCTTACACCCCCGCCCGACCACTTCGCTCTGCTGCCTCGAGGCAACTGGTTGCCCCGTCGCTCAGAGGCCCCTGCGGCCGATCTACACGGTCACGACTCTTCTCTGTCCTGGCTCCACAGTGGTGGAATGAACTGCCCACTGATGTCAGGACAGCAGAGT
>OOFE01033967.1:20673-37189 GCA_900323365.1 Monocentris japonica | reverse complement strand
GCTGTCACATTCATACAATATATTGGGGCAGTGGTCTGGGCCATGGCTTTATCCCACACTCATGTTGATGGATGTAGATGGATTGTGGAGTTGTACATATGTGTGTGATGTTAAAGGGCATTACTCTCAGTAGTGGCGTTACAGCTTCCTGTGCATTACTGTGGAAGGAGGCGGATGTCCTGTCTCAAGCTCCTTATGCATGATTACCATTAAGATTCCCCATTAAACATCCCTATACCGTACCAGTGGCGTTTGGACATACCCCTGAGGAGCTATTAATAAAGATGCTATCATGGCAAGGTCACCTATGTTGAGTGGGAGGGTGCAATTCCATCGCTGACCCACTCTCCAACACACACAGTCTGTGGCTAACACAGTGGAGTTGATCCCTTATGCTGTAAACTGTGTTTTTAAATAAAAATGAATGAGATAAAAACTACAGACTGCTAGTTATTATTAAGAAATAGTGAGACCTAAATTTCATGTACATTAAGATCACCTATGGTAATCTTTGGATGCCTTTCTTCTGGAGGATCATGAGAGCACCGTTATGTTTCTTTCCTTGTCTCCAATTTTACATCTACCTGACAACTTAAATTCCACCAATTGTAAAAAAACAAAAAACAAAAAGAATTTTATTTTCATCTGTCAAAGTTGTTTGTCAGTATGACAATGATGTTGCTTCAAATCTGTAAACTGCACCTCAGTACTGACCTGTTCCACCTCACAAAGCTTATCCAGAGAGGCCTTGAATTTCTTCATGCAGGCTTCTGCTAGGTGCAAATGAGTGGAGTACTGTAAAGTAAAGGTAGTAAAGGTTATGTATTCAGTGTGCTTACTTACCAATTATTAGTTTACAGTTGATTTTACAGACATTTGATGGCCTATATCCACTCTAAACACATTATTTCCATGGCCCTGAGCAGCTCAGTCAAGATTTGTGATTTAAAATATAGAAACATGACAGCCAAAATTTAAATGTCAGGGGTTCATACTAAAGTTTAAAAAAAAACCACAATGACTCCTTTAAGTAGAAAGATGATCATGAACTGACATTATAGATTGAACAGTTTTCTCAATAAGATAATCCCAAGAAGAACTCACCAAGCTCAGCTCCTTCTGGTACTGTGGCATCTTCTTTAATATCTGAGAGAGATCTTTGATGTTGGCCTGAAGAGAAAGATTTTTATTTATTTATTTATTTTAAATCACAGATGTAGCATAACAAAAGCCCAACCTGCCTCATATACCACTAACATCTGAAACAATAAATTAACAAAATTTAGTACAGCACATAAACACTCACATTATCAGTGGACATCCTCTTACTCTCACAAAAGGTGCGGAGAAGTTCTGTCACTTTCCTGTAGCAAGCAAGGGTTTAGCAAAGGTTACCTCGAGCAGCAGGAGTATCAACGTACTCAATCATATCAAATCATACTCGTTATATATAAGGAGTTATAAGAATAATAATAATTTTACTTCAATGAGTAACCAATTTGTAATGCAACTTGACTTTTTAAAACTGGTAGAATTATAATACTGTACATGTATATTTTAAAAGTCAATCTGATGTGTAAAAGTAAAAGTCAGCCAAATTTATGTTGCAACTCCTCTTGGCATGAAGCCCAAATTGTTTTTAAAAATGGCAGCGATGATGTCACCCTGCTTAACCTTTTTTTTGTGAAAGTACACAGATTTGTCTGAAAGAGGGAAACATTTCAGACAACCATGTCCTCTACGTTCTTAACTAATGGATGAACAACATCCCTTGTTAGCAAAAGTCATTTGAGTAAAAATAGCAATGAGCAATTGAATTCATTACTCTCCAACTAAGGTAATGTTACAATGTAACTTGTTACTTTGATTTCATGGTAATATATAATATACAAGTACTTTATAAAAGCAACTTCCAGTAATGGTTGGCAAGGGTAGCAACAAGGCCAAGTAGCACAAAGATGGGGGTTCATCTACCATGTCAGACTTACTTGGTGACATCTGCTATGTGCATGTGTCTAAGCTGAACCCATAGCTCATCATCTTCATCCAATAAAACTTCTCTCTCCTTTGAATCCCCAATGCCAGTTGTCTGGTGGCTAAACAAAACAAACAAACAAAAACAGGTGCACACAACACAAATGAGTATTTTTAAATGGTATGCCAAATATGTATGCTGACTTGGTCAATGAGGTAAAGAGAGAGCTGAATTGCAGCCAGGTGTTTACTCACCTGTAGATGTCCTGTTTGATATGCAGCAAGTCGTAGGCCATTGCCTGGAAGGTCAACTCATGTAGAATAGGTGAAATGGCGTCAAAACCACGATCAACAATCAGTAACTGGGACCGTGCCTTATCAGAACCCTAAAAACGATAAACATTATGGATTGTTACCAAAACTAAAGAAAGATCAGAATGATGTGGATGATGCACAGTAAAGCAGGAACTAGTCTACAGGCAAGCATGAAATACATTTCCATCAGTTTCAGTTGTGTGAATCTGTCAGGTCGTGAAGTCTTCCAAGCAGTGGACCTACACTTCGTTTGGTCCAAATCCTCAGCATCAATCCACTTATGGAATTTCTCCTATGTGCTAAGGGACAGGTTTTATGCACAACAGTTCAGTATCAGTGTCAGACTTTATAAATAAGATGCTGATCAACGCAAACTCCAGGCACTTCAAGATTCTTTTCAGAATAGATATGACATGATAGAAAGACAGAACGAAAATAGTGGTAGCACTTAAGCTAAGTACAGTCAACGGAAATATAGAGGAAGCTTAGACAGTTTGATGTACTTCAGATGTGTGGGGGCAAAAAGAGAATGGTAATACATGCCTTTTGAGACCCATCTCAGGCGCAAGGAAATGTCAGCTAAGAAAGACAGAAAAGAAGGAGAGAGAGAGCAAGGTCTAGCAACAAGTGAGAGAAATAATTAACAGGAAATAAAACCCAGAAACCATAGAAACACCCATAATCTGTGCAAGTATGGAGCTGCGTAATTTCAATGAAACTAAAGTTTATACTCTGATATCAAAAAGCTGTTTTAGCTGAAAATAGCAATATGAGAAGCTGATTCACGCATTTTGGCCAAAGAATAAGAATAAAGTACAGTACAGTATATAGTAAGTGTCGTGGGTGGTGTCGTACTATTGAAGTATTTCCTCACCTCTCCCATGCCAGGGTTATCGGCTTTATGAGCATTAAGACGCTGGTAGACCTCCTCAGCCAGTCTAGCATTGTCCTCCGGGCCCCTAAGACACAAAGTGGTACGCAACTTTGAACCAAGCAAGTGAATTCAGTGACATACTTAATTCACTAAACTTTTATGCAAGGCTTCTATACCTGCGGTATCGGACTGCAGGGTACTCCTTAAGTGTGTCACAGAGGGTGGCAATCTGCTCAGCCAGATTCTCCATCATTTTGCCTTTATCTACAGTTGCAACAGGACTATAGAAGGAGTGCATGGAGATGGGATCATCCAGGGAGAACACCTGTAGGGGGAGAGGGGTTGAGGTTTGTCTCAGTTGGGCCATAACCTGTATATAACAATCACTTAGCAAAAGAAAAGTGAAAAGTCACCACCTGAGACTCATATGGCAGGAAAGCAACATTGATCTCTTTCAAAGTCTTGACGACCTTGGCAACTCTGGATCTCCCAATCTCAGCAAAGAGACCATCTGGACAACCTACAGAGGAGGAATTGCATCAACATTTACACAATATGAAAATTAGAAATACCAATAGCTTACATACTGAAAGCAAAAACTGTACACTAGTTATTGTAGATAAAAAATATGTAATGATCTTACTGTCGGTGAAGAAGATGTGTGCTGCTTTGTAAGTGAAGGCAGTCTCTTTGAAGTCACCGATGAGAGCACGAACTGACTGCAATTCAAACAAATGGTTTTTTTTGTTTGTTTTTTTTAAAAAAAAAGGACTGCAAATATAGGGAATGTCAAAATGAAAACACAGAAGATCATGACATTATGATGGGGAGAATGAGGGGAAATCACACATCTCACCTTCTCTACTGGCGAAATCAAATAAATGGCCTCCAGACTAGAGATGGGCTCCCTGCGTTTATTGATATCCTCCACAACTGCGAAGGGGATGGAGAAGGGAATATTGTTTAATCTAAATCCTAACTCATGACTGCTTATTGCATTCAATTGCCAGTGAAGGAAAACACCAATGTGACATACCATAACAAAAACATACCAATACAAGCTGCTGGAACAACTTCAGTGCATGTTGGCATGAATTACAATTGTGTGGAAGTGTACAGGAAGGATGCAACACCAATCTTACATGGGAAATTCAATCATTTGGTGTTTTATTGAGGTTGGTGAAAAACGCTTTCACAGGTAACGATCCAGAATTCTCTGAATCTGCTAAGCTGGATTGAGATCTAGTGACTGTGATGGCATATGGATTTCATCAAACCAGTCAGTGAGCACCTATGTCTTGGGGATGGGGGCATTGTCATTGTCCTCGGATAGAACTCTCATCAGGATAGAAATGTAGGGATGATGATCACTTTTCTTTGGCTTTGCATTGACTCATTAAGGCCTTGCTACAATGAGTCAAGTGGCCAGGAAAACACATGCCTGTATGATACCAGAGCCACCAAAATCTACTCAAAGCAGAGTAGATTTTGTATCCCTCATTCACTCCAGAATAAGGATCTCAGTTGGTTGATGAGATCAGAGTGAAAGTTGAAATAAGTCTATATGATTTGATATCCATCGTTTCATTAAACTTAGATCCCCCCAAGTATGCAACTGATCCAAATAGTAGAACACCAGAAATTGACTGCATGCTTACTGGTCACCCCCTCTGCCAAAATATCAGACATCTTGCAGCAGGAGGATAGAATTCGCATGCTGATGTGATCCACAATAAGGACCTGGGGAAACACAGTAGGAGTATGGGTTATAAACTGAATGTGACCAAGTCAGGAAACTTCTTAATGCTTTGGTGCAACTATCACCTTCCATTCTCCATCCTTCTTCACACTCTTGATGACCCCGTTTAGGATTTCTGTAGAGAAACAAGACGTGTAGTGGACTAAGTGACAACCATGAAACAATATTAATTCATCAATAACATCTGGGGGAAAAAGGGGCATCCTTTGCTCTGTTAAGTTTACAGTACAATGTTTCATATTTAGTAATCCATATTAAAGTGAGCAATTGAGAATTTTATTTGCAAGTAAATCCATAAATGTTAGTAATCCACCCCCAAATAATTTTAGAGTCTACTGAATTACTTTTGCTGCTGCAATGACCTAATTTCCCCAAGGGGAACAACAAAATTTCATCTCATCTCTTGCTCCTGTGACTTGCTCTTTTTAGCCTCAATGGCTAAATTGCCATATATACAAATATAAAAGTACATTTACAGCTTAATTCAATAGTTTTGATGCCTGGGGTTTGATCACTCTAAAGAAATACGTGTCAAGTAGATGAGTACAAGTCAAATGTCAATTTGAAATTATACTGATGTTGTGACATTTCATCCACAAACATAATGAAAAGTCATTCACGAGTCACAACTCTAAGTCACAAATCAGGAACCATCTTGGAATAAACCCATATTTACCGCTTGTGTTTACCACTTGGTCAGCCACTTAGGTGCAACTTCCTTGTGGTAGACAAGGACAAAAAGCTTAGTTTGTTCATGCTGCCTTTCATGCCAGTGAAACATTAATATTCAATTTAGGGGTGGCACTTAACTCGTAATGAATGCTACACACTAATAGCAAAACCATGTCTTGAATCCCCCCAACGCTTCATTGCCAATGCTTAGTAATAGTGTGCTAAAGGAAGCAGAGTCTAGGTCACATAATGACAAACCAGGAACTACTTTACATGTGACGTCACATTCTTCACTGAACTTCCTTGTTTAATATCATTAGAAAGCCAGTAGTGACTCCATAAGCCCTTCGCTTAGAATTCCAGTAGAATTGTGACTGTGTATCAGGATTATTGTGATGGGAGGAAAGAGCTATTATGTTTTAGTACGGTTCCAGGATACGTTGAACAACATACAGCAGGTAACTAGCATTAGTTACAATAGATAGTAACAATTAATGTAGGTCGATATCTAGTATTGATATGGACTAAAATCATTCTCAGGGTTTGCTCCAGAAAGGTTGTTAGACTCAGTGGCAAGAAAGTGACAGATTTATGGCAGCATGATGATTAAATCGCAAATGATTCCATTGGGCCCTACATTAATGCAATGTTAAAACCCCAAAGGGAAGTGGAAAACATGACTATGTAATCATAGTTCTCCATTTGACATAGACGCCAACCGATCCAAGCCATGTTAGTAATGTTAGACATTTGTTTTTTTTCCCAATGTCAGCCAGATAGGGAGGCGAATTTGCCCAGGTGGCCCATATGGCCTCCAAGAGAACCCCTGATTTTCGTATTTGATTTTATTCTGTCACCGGTCTGAGTTTATTATGAATGATGACACATTTTATTTGGCACCATTAACAATGACAAATTAAGTGACAGCAAGTAGCATTTTAAAGACATGCCATGGATACAAGTGAGGGTAAAAATTCATTGTGAGAGCACATTTCAAAACTTGAAATTGAAGGTAAACTTGCATAAGTGCATCACAATGCCCAGTGTGTATTGTATAGTGTACACACACATTATAATTTGGAAATACACAATTTGTAGCACAAGTGAATAACAAGTCTTTGTAGGTCTTTGTAGCCCTGGGCTTGGACAATGTCTGGGAACTAGTCAAATAGACAGTAATGCAGCTGAAGAATTCATCATTTCTGCCTGGCTGATGAACTCACTCCTGTAGGATAAATCCAAAAACCCACTTTCAATGTGCAAATACAGTGTCAGAATACACAGCGGCAGATCTCTGTCTACCAATGCAATATACACCGATCAGCCATAACATTAAAACCACTGACTGTTATGGCTGATCGGTGTATATTGACAATGCAAAAGTTGTATCTGTGTTCAAATATGTGTACCTGTAAAACATAGAGTTGACTAGAAGCAGGTGAACCATTTCATTCCAAAATAGTAAAACATTATAGCCATTTTTATAATATTGCAACCTGGAATTGATCAGTCAATATTTCAAAAGGAGAAATGATTTTATACTCTAAAATAATAATTTGGGGGGCATTGGACGACCCCCAACTTTAATAGTAAAATACGTGTTTTCATTTTGTAACAATAGTTGTCTTTTTTTTTTTTGCAAATGGTTGACATCTCCTTTTGGATTCAAATGTGTTAATTACCACTATCACGTTTAACGTGTGTGTGCAAATTATAATGTGCATGTAACTGCATAGTGAATATGTGTGTGAAACACATTCTAAACTTAAGATACACATGCACTTGTTAGACTATAAATCATATAGTTTTGAACGCAGTTTCTACGTCGATGTTCTCCAACTATTGCGCCGATGTTTTGACGAAAATCGGTTGACTGCGAAAATGTAATCCCCTTCCTATCCGTGTCTAAATAATCTGAAAATGAAATTCATATAATAATTATATAACAATACCGCCTACCGCATCATCAATCTGAACACTTAAAAAGGTCTCAACCACCTCAAGTCAACTATTACTAACACTGTTGTTTCTAAAGAATTTGACCAATTCCGCCAGTGTAACGTTGTATACACATTTAAGGAGGCACAGATCATTACGGAAATCTGAACTAAGCCGTAATGGATATCTACCATTACAACAACTGAAGATAATATTGCTTAAAACTTAAGAAAAATTAAACACTGAAACGTAAGTTTTAAATCCATTTAGGTTGCCGAATCTACTTCCTTTAACTGACGTTAGCAGCAGGGGCTCCGACTGCTTGGCCAGCCACTAACGCTAGCTACCTGCCTGTGTGTTTTTATCTTACACCCATCAATGTCACGACAATAAACCACCACTTGCCCTCGACAAATGCAGTTATCAACACGTGCCACCCATACATATAGCAGAAAATTGCTAATTTTCATATAAAACTCCGGTTATTTCTTTGGTGACGTTTCCAAACGTAGACGTTAGCATTTTTGATAGGGACTGGAGCAGGAAGAAATCTCTTTGGGCGACCGAGACACCCAGTATTTCGTTTGATATCCTCAAAAAACAAGCTAAAAGATCCGATACACTGTGCCATTTGGTTGCCCTGTACTTCTGAAAGTATACAATATCACGACGAATGGGTAACTTACTTTCTCCAACCACCGCTTTCAACCCACTCGGTGCCATCTTGACAGCGGCTTGCTAGCTTGTTACTTCCTTGTTCAGTTTTTCCTGTTCATCCATGCAGCTTTTGAAAGCGAAACATTATCACCCAGAGTCTGATACCAGTATTGCAATTAAACAATACAAATCGCTATTTATTATTTTCTTCTCAAAACAGATGACAGTTTTGTTGAAATATCTGCTACTTCTATTCATATTAAACGAAGCCGATCTTAGACAATTCCTGTAGCAGATTTGCATCATGAAACATTTCCCTTACGATATTAACGTTACTTCTGTAGTATTCCTATCAGCACTATTCTTGGTACTGGTATTCTGTGGTAGTGGTATTTTTTAAATTCTTATATTATATTTTATTCCTATAATATTTCTATAAGTACATATTTGTTGTGGTATCTGCATAGTATCCTTATAACTGTTATTATAGGATTACTATACTTCTTTTTCATAAGGGATAATGCACTGCATAGGGATCTCTGCCACAAGGCCCAGAGCAATCTGAACAGTGAGAGGGTTTAGTCAGAAATAAATACACTTAATCTGTTGGTGGCTTGAGTGCATTAAGGGTTCGTCACTTCATTTCCTTTTGACATTTTCAAAACTTCCTGCTCGCCTATGGGATTGTCCGAGGAGCAGAACATGGAGCATTACATGAGGAATGTTGTCAGCCTACAATTATCACATTATGAAACATTTTGAATTCCAAACTATAAATACAATGAATGACTGCTATAAAAAAATTTAAAAAAAAGAAAAGAGACAGCTGCAAGCAACACACACACACTCCAGTGCCTCAGAAGACTGGGTATCATTTGATAAGCTTGGGAAAATAATGTTGCCAACCATGATGGATGAGTAGTTTAACAGTTTGTTAAGAGTGGATGGTGTCAGAGTACATGCCAGGCTCATCCGGTATACATCATATTCAAAACTGCATTGCTGATTTATGACCTGTTGATTGGGTTGTGAATACAGTTAATTCAAAGTGTGTCAGACCATCGCTACACCTTGCAGCAGTTGAATTTGTATTCCAACCTGCACATAATGTAGTGACACAGCAGTTTCACAGATAGTTTAGACATGTCCTGTATTCTTGTATCAGTATCAGTTGTGCCAGTTAAACTTCTGCTTCACCTTTAATGTAACGACTTTACACAACACAATAGGAAAAAAGAAATCTCTCACATGGTGCCCTATCAGTGTTTTATTTTATAACTCAGTCATGTGTCTTAGTCATGGAGGCATACTGTTGCTGGCTTTGAGGCTAGAGTTGCCAGCTTGTAACCCCTCTCGTAATTTTCCAAGACAATTTTGAATCAAATAACCAGATCCTGCAAACTCAGGTTTAAGTCCACATAAGCCACTTTAGCAGATGCAGATGTAATATTAGTGTTTAAAAACTTTATTATCATAAAGCCTAAGAGTGGGCATCCCTAGAACATCCCGAGTAATTTCCACAAAAATAACTTTTATTTCTATTTGAGAAAATTTCTCTCTCCATCTCTGTAACTTTATAAGGAATCAATTCCAATCCCTCAAATTTTCCATGGACAAAGAAATTTTGTTCAAATCCATTCATTGACTTGTGGAACATTATCCAAATTCATCCAAAAGCAGGATGATGGAGAAGCTACACAAGTGTTTCCCCAGCACTGTATGAGTCTGCAGATCTACAAACCTTCTACCTGCTTCCACCATCTCCTGAACAGCCTCTGCATAACTTTAACACATAGAGTATGGTTCAAACTTCAGTTGCCACACAGACATATTGATGACAAGGATAAGATGTGTGACATTGTCAGTGTTGGGTGTTGGTACACAGATCACACTTCTGTGGTAAGTAGTAACTTAACATGTTCAATTATGGTCGTTCATTAGTAACTTTTTAAAACTAGAATTGTCAGATTTTTTCATTTTTGTTAGTGCTAATTTTAAAAAAGAAAAGCGATAATCCAGCTGCATTTCGTACAGACAGCATGCTGCTGAATACAGTAACACAATATAAGTATTCTAGATATAAATAAGATTGGCTTAAAAGTCTTGAGCTACATTTTAAAACAACGATCGACAACACACTTGGCAGCACAAGCCATACTGCTACGGCATGTTTTGGAAGTGCATCTGTTACAGTAAATCAATTAAGTGAAACTTAAATCAAACAAACTTTAATGAAAGACAGCACTGAAAAGTGACATTCTAATCCACAAAAATACACAATAAAAAATAAACAATCATATAATTATTACTTGGCATGAACACCAAGTGCTGAATTTAAGCATTTGAAAAGTCTCAGCCATGAAATTTCAACAGGCATCATTAATCCCTGGAAAACACTCAGCACACCCCTGGGGTGTATAATCTACTCAGTGATTTCCAACTCGTCATGCTCCAGCTCCAGTCCAAACCCTGCCAGTCAAACCACTTCCCTCTTGCAGAAAAATCATGTTTTACCAGATGCTCTTTGTTCTGGGGATTTATGTCTTCCTTCCCTGCACAGTCCTCATTTATCAGATTCCACACCCATCTCTTTTAATAGTCGCTGCTCCTTACGATTTCGCATTCGCTCTTTGAAGTCCTCCAACTCTTTCCTCTGTAAAAAAAGATTACCCATTCATAATGCAGTTAAAGTTTTCATATTGCATTGTCAAGTACCGTAGTTCTCAATGGATTTTGTAACAGGACTTAATTTTGACCTTGTCCATGAAGCTGAAACCCATTTTATTAGACTGGCTATTAACTAAGAAAAGATGTAGGCATGAGACAAGTTATTCTAAATACGGTAACGATTTGTGGCTGTTAGAGTACATACTGACAGAATGTAAAAAAGAAAGTGAATAAAACCTTTGATTTCAAGACGTTAAAACAAATAGCTGCGTATATATGATGTTAAACATGTGGATCAGCAGATGAAATTCTTTTTCTTTGACATTCCTACCCATCACAATAAGTTCTAAAATCATTTTAGGCAAAATAGATGAGAACACATCATAGTCTAAGTATGTCTACATTGAGGTGTGCTGGAACCTCAAGTCCGACGAATTTTTATATAGCCACTTATCTCCGTGCCTCACAAGAATACAACAGTTGTGGAATATTGTTGTATGGGATTACTTGTCATTATGCATTTTTACAGTTAAGGTCTCCAGAAGTGACATGTTCTTTGTATAACACTTACATGCATTTGCTCATCAGGGGGGAAGATCTCCCTCTGGATGCCATAAAACATGTCACCAGCATAGAGAGAGACAGAAATGTGTTATTTCAAAAGGAACAACACCACAGGATATGGGTCCAACAATATGCTCAATTAGCCTAACCATAAATGATGTTGCTAAGTACACTAACTTAGTGGACTAAGATGAACTGCAGGAATAAAGTTCTCATCACAGACCTTTCTCTTCACTATGTATTCTTCAAAGTATTCAGCTTGATTTGAGATCCAGAACATGGTCACAGGAAAAGACAGATACAGCATCATCTGTTCAGAAGAAAAACGAGAGCGTTCTGGTAACTGGGTGACGGACTACTGTTACATCATGACCACAACTAGCTAATGCTAATGGATAGCTACAACGGAACATAATATTTGTATGTTTCCATGTCGTTGAAAACCTGAAGACTAATGCGTGAGAACGGTCAAGATTATAGTCAGATATCACATGACTTTACAATCTAGAAATGTTGCGTTACACTTACTCTAAACACCTCTATTTTAACACCCATGTTCGCATCCAAACTTCAACCTTCACGCTACTTCCGGGTTGTAGAGCGCTATCAAGCACCTACGTCATTACTAAAAGGTCCAGTCAGTGATGAGCTACGACACAGGCGCGGTGGTTGCCAGATGTTAACGTTTCAGCTTGAACACCACCACCACCACCACCATCTAATAACGTACACATCCTGTAAGTCCATATAGAAATATCATTGTGATTTTCAGTAAGGGTCGTAAGATTTTTAAAACATAATGCTGTAGGTCAGCCACGGTTGTAGCCCTACATATTTTAATATATCTATCCACCACTGTGCGACTTGCATTCAAGACAGTTAGACAGTTAGGAATTAGATGTTACATTCTGGCTTTGCTATGCCAGCACTCCTTTCATCTAAGTACACGATGTCTTAGTTTCCCACTTCTCCAGTCTCCTTCAAGTTATACAGGAGATGTCAATCAAGGTATATTAATAAAATACGACGTCCCTCGATGCAGGTTAAATAAGCTGCCCCTCTCAAAGCATTTACAAGAAAGAAAAAGCAATAGAAAGGAACTTGGGACGGTATTAATGAAAACAAATGAATAAAAAGGACTTTAATTAAGATTACCCGTTCTTTTTTTTACCCCTGTGATAAATTCACTATATCAGAGACCACATACTGTATCTATCGGAGCTCAGCATTTCATATTTAGTGGTTTAACACGTTTGATATTATTGTCCACAGAGGGGCGCTGCAAACCATTGATGCAGTTGTGCGGCTGTCACTGTATACATTTTATTTGAGCAATAGTTCAAATCATATTGCAGCGTGTACCGGCAAAGAGCCGGTCATTAAAAACTCAATCATATTCATCGGGTTCAGGAGCCCTGCCCACGTACCTGAATGTAAAGATCACAACCTGAGATCATATTGTGTAAAATATGCCCATGAAATCATTATAATATTCCTATATGCCCTAATATTCTTATAGGTATAGACTTAATAGTGTGTCAGTGGTACTTGATAGTGACTCTGTCATACTTTTACCTCTAATGTATCACAATCATCTATAGGGACTGTGGTATTTGTATATTACTCTTCTAAAATTGATTGTAGGATTAATATTGTTCTTTTTTGTAAGGGAAAGGCAGCATTTTGATGAACTGTAGATGAAGTTTATTTTTCTTACTTTAAATTACTTTTATTTTTCTAACTTTTACCAATATTTACATCATAACTTTGTTCTTTAAAGGCCCGTCGTGTTGCCAACCGTGAATTCCTAGTTCTGCTGCAGAGAAAATTCCGATCTCAGTTCCCTAAAAAAGTTCCCTGTCTCACGCTTTTTGCGTCCTCTACGTAAAGACATACGCGTGACGTCATCGACAACGAGAGGTGTTCAGGATCCTCGGAGAGAAAGATCCCGCGCGCCCTGACAACCTGAAACCCAGGTAAACGCCGTCGTTTCAAACATCATTTGCCAGTCATGTCGTCTCAGCAAACCATATGACTAGACAGTGATAAACGTGTTAACAACAGCCTAAAGACAGAAGACGTCGCAAGGAATAGTCTCAATTGCCCAGCGCGCGTTCACTTGAACGGCGGCCTGTTCATGCTAGCTAGCTAGCTTGCTAGCTAAAGCTAGTTGGCAGTTGTCTATCAAAAGACACAATACGGCATCTAGGTTGCGTGTGTAACTGACCCTCCGTGCCTGTCTCGCCCACTGTTAACCACAATTGCCTGACAAACATAACAACAAAGGAGTCGCGAGCACCGTGTTAGACATCTAACGCTATCTGCTCGTCGACTGTCTTGTGTTGTGGGAGACGGTGACGCCGTCACGGTGATGATGGCGCACACTCAGTCAGGCCGAGTCTATTTGCTGAGAATGCAGTCCCATGAACAATTAATCGAAATTACACGTACACGTTCGTTTTATAAGTTTTCATAAAGCCTGTCACCGTGATCTTAGAAACCAAAATGCTTTTGCTGGTGCACGCTTTCAGTTTTCATAAGGTACTGACGTGCATTACGAAACCCAGGCAATAATCTGAGCCCTGTGGCCTGGGATCTTGGCGTTTCCGACGATGCTCGTTTCTAACAGTGATTATTATGCATTTTAGCATTTTATTCGCCACATTCAGTAATGACTCATAAATCAGACATAGGTTTGTGGGTTTGAGTTACGGTATATGAGCCTAGCATGACTGGTTTTTGTAGACACAAAGCAGTGGCGTTTAGCCGACTGGTATTCTCGAACAGATTACGCATATAGAGGCCCGTTATCTACTTAACTGGCACTGTTGTTTTGCCTCTTCCAGGACTCTTCGTTTTTGCGTTTGGTTTCTTGTGGGTTCTTGCTGTTGGTTTTGCATTTAATGGTTTTGAAATGTCATGGCAGCAATACAAATGAATGCTAACATGACTGCTACATACAGGTCTATCTATCTAGTATCTATCTATTTAGTACATCAGTCTTTTGCAGTCACAGATTTTTTTTTTGGAGCAAAATCCGGGGACATTTGTGGCTCACACACATTGGCTGACCTATCAGACAAGACACACTTTGAGCTTTCATTCACTGTATTTCAAGGAAGCAGTTTGCATCAGATCAGGAACTGAAACAATTAAAACTCACTGTGCAGTTTGTTATTAATGTTTTTTTCTTCTGAGATTAAGGCATAGCTAGCTTGTCTGCAGCAGTGGGATTTTTAAATGTTATCTACAATGCTAGAGAGACAGGAATTTGAGTCATGAGTGGCTTGTAGCAACAATTTTGAATTTGATTGGTTAATTTATGTGCCAATAACTTAGCTACGTAAGATGTGTTCCTTTTGAAGTAGAACAACATTAAAGCTTGAAACTAATCATTTTTGTTTAAAGAGAGGGATATCCAGGGACAGTGCCAGCTGGAACAAAGCACCAAACCCTGGGACTGTCCCTGGAAAACTGGTCTGGTCACCCTATTCTTTTCTTTTTAATTTATTTAAACCTCAAAGTTTGCTAATGATACTTACCTATGATTTTCTTTTACCATGTTCCTTGAAATATATTTTCTATGAATCAGAGCTGCAGATGTTGGAAGTGAAAGGTGGCTATCGGTCAGTACTGTGATTACCATGTCAGTGTTAAGGTGTAACCACCGTTTGCATTTCAATTACTCAGTGTAATTGTGTACATACTCAGAACACATGGGTTCAAAGGGCATGCAGATACCATGCTCACAGTGCTAAGCTTTTGATGATCACATTCTTTATAGTATAAAATGAACTGGAGATTTTTAATTGCTATTTTGAGCAACATTTTTGTAGTTTATTTAACAGGCTGCCTGCAAATTGCCAATAAGGTAAAAGGGATAATGTATGTGTTTGTTTACTTACATGGGTGTTTGTGGCGAGGGGATGTTATTTTCTCTCTTGTACAGTCTACTTGTCATTTTGATGATCATACACGTCCCATGCTAGAGAACATTGTTTCCTTGCCCTCCTTGAACATCTTTTACTGTTCTCTGTGGTTTAGTTACCATGGTAACACCATCCTTGGCCTAGTTGTGAATGACCTCTGAATGAAGAGGAGCGAGTGGTCTGGGAACAAATGAACAAGCAAACAAAATCTATTTTAGTGTGCGCGAGAGCTTTTGTATGTGTCAGAAGACTTACTCTAATCATGTTACCACTGTAAGTAGAATATTCAAAGAAAGCTCAGCCAAATTAAACCAAGCATCCTATGTCTGTGCATACGTCTGTAGGTTATGTTTTTGTATATTACCAAGTCATGTACGATAAAAGTGCAGCATGTTTGCTTGTGGCGGGACAAGTTGGCCCACCTCTCTTGTTGGGATCTAATAGAGAACCCTCTCTCTCATCCGTCCAAGTGTGGAAGGATGATCTCCAGTATGGGCCACATAACTTTAGCAGTTAAGAGCAGCTGCCTTGCCCAACGGGGCTGAAGATGAAACACTGTAATTTAAGGGACTGTGCAAAAGGACAGGAGATGAAAATGACTGCTTGTTTTAACTTAATTGTCCACCAATCTAACCAGCCAAGATTGTCAGGACAATTTCTCTTTACAGTCTTTACAATCATTGTCATTGACGGTGATCTGGTGGCGATGTTGTACTCCCGTAAGACCTGGTTTGATGAATACTATTGTCTATTTAGAGGAGAAACCAAGCTTACACAGCCAAGTCTAAATTATTAAAAAATGTTGCTTTATTTTATGAAGTTATATTTCAGGTTACTTATTACCAAATGATAGAAGGGTGAGGCTTTAGAGTGCTGTTTGATGATCACCTGTGCTACCATTTTCCCTTCCCTTGTTTATGCTAACACACACCTAGATGTACCGAAGCGCATACATAGACCATCTCAAGTTGGCATATTGCCTGTTCCCTCCTTCCTCCACTCAGGGTCCCTGTAGATTTCAGCTGCTCCGGTGCTCAGATGATTAATGGAAGCGCCCTCAGACTTTCTCGCTGAGTCTCATCTCCGTGTGCACCGCTGCTTCTCCCTCTGACCCAACCCCCAATCCCAATGCAACCCTCTCCTGTGCTTTTCCCCTTCTTCTCACTA